>JAWPHD010025336.1:0-16634 GCA_037043455.1 Cyrtodaria siliqua
ATGCAATTTGTTGTGCTTTTGGACATGATTACCCTCTATGGGGCCCCAGCGAATGGAGCCAAAATACGAACACTTATTTCACATCTACACTAAGAATTACACCACACATGAACATGAAATCTCAAAGGATATAGAAGGAATTAACGTCACAAGCCCGAAACTCGCAATAGTAAATTACTGCAAGTTCCCCAAGTTGTACCCCTGTAGAGGAGCCCCTTTATGCAGGAGGTGAAAGCCTGTTTTATATTTTATGTTATACTGAAACTGATCTCTTGAGCTGATCCCAGAGCCCGTCATAGACTATTCCAAAAGCTTCCCCACTAAAACCGTCCAATGCAGGAGGTGAAAACCCGTTTTATATTTTATGTTATGCCTCAATTCCCTAAATGACCATACCAAACTAGAATCATAACCGTTCACATTTGGAAAGATGATTATTTTTTTGTGATTTTTGACCCGATTACCCACCAGGGGGACCCCAGTGGGCAGAGCAAAAATGTGAGACCTTATTGCGCATATACACATCCTAACTATGAACTTGAGATCTCAAAGGGTGTAGAAGGAGTTAGCATCACAAGGCCGAAGCTCTGTAATAGTAAATTACAGCATTACCCGGGTGTACATTTTCCTGCTGGAAAATACATGGAAAAGGCAGAAACGCTGGAATTGTTGACAAGCGTTTCCAATGTAATGCAGAAAAGTATTTCTGGGTATTTCCGGGTAAAGCTAAATTCACGGAAAGTATTTCTGGGGTTTCCGGGTAAAGCTAAAAAATTCACGGAAGGTATTTCTAAAGCTAAAAACTCACGGAAAGTGATCCTTGAAACCCCGGACATTCATGAATTTGTTCAGGGAAAGAGCGGAAAATGTGGACTTAGACTTTTTCGGGGTATATATGCATGAACAAGCATGAAAAAGCCCAGAAAGAACTTTCTCGCCTAGAAATCATGAAAATAACTTCATTTTCACACAAATGATTCATTTTCTTCTTCATTTTATCAACAAGTAACACTTTCATAGTGTATTATATAAATGAAGATGAAAAAGAATAATTGTGCTGACAATAGAAGCTATATTTCATAGAATCAAATTCATAACATAAAATGAATTAAAATAAATAAAAACATACATTAGTTTTGTTTCATTTTGTTTAAAATAATAGTGTTTTAGAAGTTTGATTAACCCTTTTGAAACTTGTATTCTTTCGGATAATGTTAAAGAAACAAGAGCAGTGTCCAAAAGACAGCGCATTTGACTATTGGCGATTAATACTGATATAAAAAGTAAAAGAGCGCAATATAACTGATGTAGTTTCTACTTAGAACAACTTTGAAGATTCACTGATGTACAGTTCTTCATGATATACTTTATTGTATAATTTCCCTAGTATATTTAATGAAAACTGTCTTAGTGAAAAAAATGGAACCCCAAGTCAAACTAAAATGCCTATTTAAGCAGTAAACAGTTTCTAAGCAGTTCCTTGGGTTTTAAGCAGTTTTGTAGCTGTTTCAGGCAGTTCATGTTTTAGCAGTTTTCAGAAACTGCTTGGGAACTGCTTCTGAAACTAGAGCCTACTGTGCATTTCAGGCAGTTCATGTTTTAGCAGTTTTTATAAACTGCTTAGGACTTCAGTCTGAGAGTACATTCACTCCTAGTGAGGGCAGGGACTCCAGCTTAGATTTGTATATTGAGCTGGTAGAAAGTGATATTGTTACGAACCTTAAAACGAGTGGCAGATTAAACATCTCGAAGGAAGAACATGGGGCTTTTTTCAAACTCATGAATGATGATTGAATTATTATTCGCCCTGCGGATAAAGTTTATGGAATAGTAATCATAGATAAAGATAAATATGTGAAGTCGCTTGAACAGGAAATGAGTGAAAGCCATTCATACACTGAAACAGATCATGATCTTACAAGGGAGTGGCACAAGAAGGTAAAGAAAATTGTAAAGAAAATGCGTCAGGAAGAGATTGTTTCTAAGGGCATGGAAAAGTACCTGGTTCCCAAGTATGTGCAAGCTGGTAGACTGAAAGGTAATCCCAAGATCCACAAAACAGGAGCACATATAAGTACCCCGACTGAGAAACCAGCAGAGCTTGCGGAGTTTTTACTCAGAGATTTTGTCGAGTCCTCTCCTAGTTACATTAAGGACACGTCTGATTTCATTGTCAAGTTGAGGGACGAGCTACCTAAACCATTACCTGATAACAGCATACTATTTTGTTTCGATGTGTGTAAGCTATATCCCTCGATTCCAAGAAAGGAGGGCCTGGAGGCATGTAGGGAAGCACTAATGAACAGGTCTCGGTCAGTCGTTGAGAATGATAATGATATAATCGAACTCATCGAAACAGTACTGGACAATAACAATTTCAGCTTAGGAGAGAAACATTATCGACAGACCGACGGCATAGCAATAGGCTCAAAACTCGGCAGAAACTTTGCCTGTGCATACATGAGGAAATGGGACGAAGAGCTAATGAAATCTCCCAAAACACCGCTGTTCTATAAGCGGTTTATAGATGATGGCTTTGGCGATTGGACAGGGACTATAACAGAATTGAAGCAATTTTTAATATATGCCAATTCCGTTCATGAAAACATACAGGTAGAGCTTAGATACAGCCGTGAAAATTTCTTGACACTCTGGTCATTCTGGATAATGGCCGCGTGTACAGGGACTTGTACAAGAAACCTACGGACAAGCAATTGCATCTAAGACATCTAAGACATGACTTATGTCATCCACCAAGCGCGATAACAGGACTGGCTTTTGGACTTGGACTGCGTCTCCGTCGCATATGTGAGCGCGATGATGACTATCAACGGCACAGGCAACACTTAAAAGCCCAGATTCAGAAACGTGGATACAGCGGCAGAGTGGTTGAAAAGCAACTGAAAAGAGTCAACAATCTTAGTAGGGATGACTTATTACATAAATCAAATACAAGACAAAGCAATCGTGACAGAGTGCCCCTAGTTTTGACGTACTCAAATTTGCTGCCAGATATACACAATATAGTGAACAAGCATGTACGCGTTCTGTCGGGCAGAATGAAAAATTTCTTCAAGGAACCGCCACTGGTCGTGTATCGACACGATCGGAATCTATGTGATACACTGGTACATAGTAAAACCAACAGACTTATTCAGCATTGTGGAACAGAATGCCAGGAGAACTGTGAACTGTGTGCCAAACTTTCAAAAAAGACTGTACACGACACAGACAAACAGAAAGCTTACCAACCTACAGAAAATGTCAATTGTCGTCAGCGAAACGTAGTGTATTGCATTAGCTGTAACGTGCAATTGCACAGTATATGTTGGCCAAACCTGGCGCAAAATACGCGGACGCATGATAGAGCATCTTCGAGATATCAGGTTGAAAAAAGAGAAGTCCATCACGCAGCATTTCGATGCATATCACACTGCTGATATGGCATATTTTTCGGTTCTAGAAAAGTTACATGGCGACTCACACGTCGGGAGGATATGGATAAAGCGTGAAGCGATATGGATAAAACGTCTTCAAACTGTAAAACCAAGGGGCTGTAACGTAAAAGACTATTGGGTTCCAGTACAGTTCCAATATTAACCTGGTGAACGTTACGTCGTGAAATGGCGCTGAGAGACGTTACATTTGACGTTGACGTCACGTTCGTTGTTATTATTATTCTGTTGACGTTCAACATGGCCGCGTCCATAATGTAGATGTAAAATTGTGTGTTTTACCCAACTGATTAAGGGCTATGCCCGAAATATTTTCTTAATAGACTTTGCTATATGCTTAGGAACTGCTTCTGAAACTAGAGCCTACTGTGCATTTCAGGGTTCCAGTTAAAATGAATACATAAACTTCGAACGTAGACGGGGTTGTTTTTGCAACAAAAACATTTGTCATACTGCAAAGAAAATTCTCGGGATTTTATGGTCAATGGGCCCCCATGTCTACGTCTCGCGACGTGAACATAGGACAATTTCCTCGTAGGAATCCCATACCTGAAATACACAAGAACAAAATGGCGATGATAACGTTGCCGATTCAATTTGGAAACCGCCGATTGTTTCCTTTTTATTGCTTTTCTGCGCTTTCCATTGCGTGTAAAGGCCTGAAATAATCGTAAGTATATATTTTTTTTGCAATTTTACAAATAAAACATTAACATAGTGATGAAATATGTTTATTTTAAGAAAAAATCCGCAAAATATAACGAAATTAGAGCGATGACATCCCGAAAATAAACAACGTCTAGTTAGAGGCACGTCATAGGGAAATTGGCGCAATAAAAGTGAAAATGTGTTTTTGGCTTTTCTTTTTTTTTTAAATAAATGGTAACAACTTTGAAGTATGACAAATTAGTTATTAGGATTCTTGTGTCTTGGAAGGGAATGTGAGCCCATGTCCCCTGTCAAGAATCTTAATAACTAATAATGTCTCCCCCCACACTCTCAGTGTCATGCATATGAACCAACCTGACTGAGAGTTGCACTCTTTACGTCGTCTCGATATGGTAAACATTTGTGCCATGTTATTTCAAAATCCCTCAATCGGTTCAAGAGATATGGAGCAGACACGTAATTTAGTGCATATGGCTTTCGACCTCTAAGTGTGACCCTGACCTTGAACGGACGTGGCTGGAGTTGCGCCCTGCACGTCATCTCACAATGGTGAACATTTGTGCCATGTTATTTCAAAATCCCTCAAATGGTTCAAGAGATATGGAGTTGACACGAAATATAGTACATATGACCTTCGACCTCTAAGTGTGACCTTGACCATAAACGGACATGGCTGGGAGATGTGCTCTGCACGTCGTCTCGATATGGTGAACATTTGTGCCAAGTTATTTCAAAATCCCTCAAGCGGTTCAAGAGATATGGAGAGGACACAACTTGTGACGGACAGACAGACAGACAGACAGACAACAGACAAACAGACATCCAAGCTAAAAACAATATGTGGGGAAGACATAAGGCATATAGATCATTAAAACATCAGAAACATCAACACACATATCAAACTTGCCATCTCTTGAAATGGCAGCCATGTTTAATATCAAATAAAAATGATTTTCGAAAAGGACCAACATCATGTCATGCTGCTCTTTTTTTTTTTAAAAATCTATTTTTAGCCGTGGTTGCCATCTCGAATTTCCGGCCAACCTGATATTTTGCTAGGATCAATTAGACATCAAGAGCAACATTTCTGTGAAGTTTCATGAAAATCCGTCTAGTATATTCAGAGGAGTAGTCTCTACAAGTTTTTACTACATAACTCTATGTAAACAAAGATGGCCGCGGCAGCCATGTTTAACGTCGAACAAAAACGATTTTCGACAAGGATCAACATCATGTCATGCCGATCATTTTAGAAGAAGTCCCATATCAATATCACTTATAGTTTTCAAGAAGTAGTCGCTACAAACTTGTTTTTTAAAAATCTATTTTTAGCTTTGGTGGCCATCTTGGATTTCACAACATGAATTTTTGCTAGGATCAACTAGACTTCATGGACAACATTCCTGTAAAGTTTCATGAAAATCCATCCAGCTGTTTCAGAGGAGTAGTCGCCGCAAAAAAAAGTTTACGGACGGACAGACGGACGACGGACATCGCTCTTTGATCAGTAGATCTAAAAACAACAAATTATTTAAGGCAGCAGATCGTACTTAAAAAAAAACACGAGTGTTTTAATGTTTTATGAAAGATTTCGGTTTCTTGGAGAGGCCAAAAATGATGTAAGGTGCAGAATTGGAGGGATGAGCTTTTGCGGTGCATAGATCAAAGTACCTCGGATGGAAAAAAAAACGTCCCTACCAAACTGGTCACCAAGGAAGATTGTTTGGAGATGCCACTGTACTGCCATGGGACTGCTGTTTTCACATTGTATTAGAATTTACTGAGGTTGTAGAAGCACCTTTATAAAAAAAAAAAGACTATTGACAGACTACATGAACAATGCCTCAAGAATCACAATGCATGGTCTTGGGTGAACTGATAATCAAAAAAGCAGTCTGAACTGGTAAATGGATCGGGAAAGCAGCCTATGCCTGAAATTCACTACAATATTTATATAATGCCTTATTCAGATGCTTAAGAATGCCAATTTTTTTTTTTAATTTATTGTATGCATGATGTGCATAATTTAATTAAAAGAATTTTAAGATATATGTATATACATTATGAAATATATTTTTTTTGTTTTAAGTGTTATAAACTACAGTTACTATCTTGTCTTTTCAGTAGTTACAAGTATACGTACCCGTATAAGAATTTGTTTTTTATAGTCTCAGTGTAAAAGTCCAGCAGTACGCACTTTTGCATGCAATTCACTGCGTACATAAGGCCAAATAAAACAATATGTGTGGTTCCGGTTATGTTGGGGAAAACCTTCTTCTTTTTTTTTGGTGACAGATTTTTAAAACAGTAAAAAAAAGCCTAGACTGGAAGTTGGTCTTGCTTCATGTTACCTTGTAACTTTCTCCATCATGTTAGCTCGTGTTCATAAATAAACCTAATTTCTAATGCCATAACATTTTTCGATATTCCTTACAGTCTAAGACTAATATCGTGTAGGCCGCCATCTTGCCATCAGAAGTGCCACTTTCTGAGTTACGAAGATTCGCCTGATGTACTTTCGTACTTTTTCTAGTAAAAATAAGGAAACATTTTTTAGTGTTGGTGAAAATTGCCCAAAAATCTAGGATCGGTCAGGTAAATGGAACCACACATTATTTTATTTGGCCCGACGTATAGGAAACGAGTGACCTTGTTCAATGTAGATTTGTTGGTTTGAAACTGTCAGTTTTAATGGTGGTGCCGAAGACCTCAAAAATCTTTAATGTACAGTCAAAACAATAATCCATTCGATAGGAACCGTGTATGTGCCCCAGCTGGGATTTGAACCCAAGATGTTGGTGATCTTGAAAAAAATGTCTGCATGACCAATTGGTAATGACGGACTCTCAAACAATATGAGATCAATAAATATTTTTTACCTCATTTATAAAGAATAATTCAGTTATATAATTATACTGAGTCTATGCGATAGGGCGTTGTCTGTCGTCTATTCTCCATGTATCGTTTGCGGTCCTCTTGTTATTACTGTATCTGCAGGCCATGTTCGTGTATAAAAGGGGCGTTTGTGTTTTAATGTCAAACTCACCAGCCATTTTGTATGCTTTTCAGAGAGTAAAAATACACCTGAGTGCTCATGTTGCTCACATTGCTAACCTTGCTCACGTCGCTCGCGTGCATTTTAACATACAAAGTAGGTAGTTCTCACATCGCTACCCTTGCTAACATTGCTCATCTTGTTCCCGTGAGCTCTACCTAATTTACATGTTAAAATGGACGCGAGCATTTAGGACCAGGTTAGATCTTGTGTAAGTAGCTCATGTGCAACATATTAGCAAGTTTTGGTATGGGGGTTTATGAGTTTTTCCTAAGGAACACTTTCCAGGCTTGTTTCCAGGCTCTTTCCGCTGTTTCCATGTTCTTCCATGGTTTTCAGGGTAAATTTTCTGGGCATTCCAGGGTCAATTTTCTGGGGATTCCAGGGTTTCCGGGGTAAACTTTCCAGAGATTCCAGGGTTTCCGGGGTAAATAGTCTGGGGATTCCAGGGTTTCCAGAGTATGCATATTAAAATTTCCCGGGAATTTCTTTTTCCATATTTTCCCCAGGAAAAAGCCCAGAAAATCAGTCCGAATACTCCAGGGTTTCCGTGGTTGAATGTTTCCAGGGTTTTTACATGGAAACCCCTGGTACTTTTTCACCCGGGTAGCTCTCCAAATTATACCCCTGTAGATGGGCCCCTATAAGCAGAAGGACAAAACCCGTTTTGTATATGTTGTGCCTCGAGTCCTTAAATGGCCATACCAAATTAGAATCAAATCCATCCACATTTGGACAAGATATGTTTTGACCCGATTATCCACAAGGGGGCCCCAGTGGGCGGAGACAAAATCTGAGACCTAGCTGCATAATTGTTTTTATATATATATAAAAAAAATAGCCCCCAGTGAGATTTGAACCCAGGACCCCAGGTTCCCAATTGCATATTTAAGAAAATCAAGGGCCATAATGGTGCGATCCGGCTGGTTTTCGAACTTGTTCGGGCTTTTATTGATATTAACAATCAGCCAAAATTTGGTAAAGATCAAATAATAAATGAAGGTGCAAGAGTGCTCACAAGGTAGAATATGGCTTTTATCAGAAAAACAAGGTACATAACTCTGTTATTACAAATACAATCTGGCTGGTTTTCGAACTCGTCCGAGCTTTTATTTACATTAACAATCTGTGCAAGTTTGGTAAAGATCAAATAATAAATGAATAATAAATGAAGGTGCTAAAGTGTTCACAAGGCAGAATACAGCATTTTTCAGTGAAATAAGGGCCATAACTTCGCTGAAACTAATCGGATCTTCCTGGTTTTCGAACTTTCATTTTGATATAAAGACCCTGATAAAGATAATATGTTAAGATACAATTAACAAGAGGTCAATGACCTTGAAGCTCTACTGATTGATTTTGATTTCAGGAAGTAGTGACTACAAACTTGATTTTTGAAAATCTATTTTTAGCCGTGGCGGCCATCTTGAATTTCCGGCCGACCTGAAATTTTGCTAGGATCAATTAGACATCAAGAGCAACATTTCTGTGAAGTTTCATGAAAATCCGTCAAGTACTTTCAGAGGAGTAGTCGCTACAAGTTTTCATTATATAACTCTATGTAAACAAAGATGGCCACTGGCAGCCATGTTTAACGTCGAATCAAAATAATGTTCAACTCGGATAACCATCATGTCATGCTGATCATTTTAGAAAAAGTCCCATATCAATATCTCTTAAAGTTTTCAAGAAGTCGTCGCTACAATCTTATTTTTTTTAAATCTATTTTTAGCCGTGGCGGCCATCTTGATTTTCCGGCCGACCTGAAATTTTGCTAGGATCAATAAGACATCAAGAGCAATATTCCTGTGAAGTTTTATGAAAATCCGTAAAGTAGTTTCAGAGTGGTAGTCTCTACAAGTTTTCATTATATAACTCTATTCAAACAAAGATGGCCACTGGCAGCCATGTTTAACGTCGAATCAAAACAATTTTCGACAAGGACCAACATCATGTCATGCTGATCATTTTAGAAAAAGTCCCATGTCAATATCACTTATAGTTTTCAAGAAGTAGTCGCTACAAACTTGTATTTTGAAAATCTATTTTTAGCCATGGCGGCCATCTTGAATTTCCGGCCGACCTGAAATTTTGCTAGGATCAATTAGACATCAAGAGCAACATTTCTGTGAAGTTTCATGAAAATCCGTCAAGTAGTTTCAGAGGAGTAGTCGCTACAAGTTTTCATTATATAACTCTATGTAAACAAAGATGGCCACTGGCAGCCATGTTTAATGTTGAATCAACATAATGTTCGACTCGGATAACCATCATGTCATGCTGATCATTTTAGAAAAAGTCCCATATCAATATCACTTATAGTTTTCAAGAAGTAGTCGCTACAAACTTATTTTTTAAAAATCTATTTTTAACTGTGGCAGCCATCTTGAATTTCTGGCCGATCTAAAATTTTGCTAAGATCAATTAGACATTAAGAGCAACATTCCTGTAAAGTTTCATGAAAATCCGCCAAGTAGTTTCAGAGGAGTAGTCGCTACAAGTTTTTACTATATAACTCTATGTAAACAAAGATGGCCGCTGGCAGCCACGTTTAACGTCGAATCAAAACAATTTTTGATAAGGACCAACATCATGTCATGCTGATCATTTTAGAAAAAGTCCCATATCAATATCACTTATAGTTTTCAAGAAGTAGTCGCTACAAACTTGTATTTTGAAAATTTATTTTTAGCCGTGGCGGCCATCTTAAATTTCCGGCCGACCTGAAATTTTGCTAGGATCATTTAGACATCAAGAGCAACATTCCTGTGAAGTTTCATGAAAATCCGTCAAGTAGTTTCAGAGGAGTAGTCGCTACAAGTTTTCATTATATAACTCTATGTAAACAAAGATGGCCGCTGGCAGCCATGTTTAACGTCAAATCAAAACGATTTTCGACAAGGACCAACATCAAGTCATGCTGATCATTTTAGAAAACGTCCCATATCAATATCACTTATAGTTTTCAAGAAGTAGTCGCTACAAACTTGAATTTAAAAAATCTATTTTTAGCTTTGGGGGCCATCTTGGATTTCACATCAACATGAATTTTTGCTAGGATCAACTAGACTTCATGGGCAACATTTCTGTAAAGTTTAATGAATATCCATCCAGTAGTTTCAGAGGAGTAGTCGCTACAAATAAAAGTTAACGGACGGACGGACAGACGGACGGACGGACAGACGGACGACGGACGGCGCACCACGGCATAAGCTCTGCTGATCTCTGATCAGTAGAGCTAAAAATTAAGGCCCTATTGTGTTCACATGGCAAACGTTAACGGCGACGAATGAAAACAACGGACGACGGACGAGACGAACGACACCATCCCATAAGCGAAGGCCAGCAGAGCTAAAAATATTAATTCAATTTTTAAAACAAGAGGCCCAAGAGGGCCTGTATTGCTCTATTGGCTATACAAATTCAGTGGAAACCAAGTGATAAACAAAGCTTTCATGCTCTTAATTGGCTGGGGAGGAGATGGGATTGGATGTGGGAGAAATAATGATATGGGATGTCAGATATGGTTGTTTCAAACTTTTCTGAAAAAGTTTGGCAAAGATCGGATGAAGAAATGAAGGACCTTGAGTGTTACCATTTTTAAATAGTTCAAGGACCATAACTCTGCTTTTTCTAGTCTGATATGGCTATTTTTCAAATTATTTTAGGACTGTTACAACTTCTTAAATAAATGTAAACTAGAAATGTTGGATATCTGACTAATGCCCAGCTTAAGAACACTCAGTGCATGTAAATTAACATTTAACTGAATGCAGACCTAAACGCAAATTCAGTCAAATTTCTCTAATAGTGACCTTGACCTTATGGTCACAGGTGATTGGATATATGACAGAATGTTAGTGTAATAACTTAGTAATCAAAAATAAAATTTGGAATTAATACATGAAAAAAATCTGGGAATATTAGCAAAAACGTAACTTAACATTTTACTGAAAGCAGACCTAAACACATTTTTTTTTCCAAATGTGTGACCTTTACATTGTGGTCGCAGGTGATCAGATATATGACCGAATGTTAGTAATCAACAAATAAAATATGAATGTAAATGAAAGCAACTGAAAGCAATCGAAAGCAATCTTTAACATTTTACTATTAGTATTATGCCATCCATGTGGGCCGTGTGACGAGTCGTTGTTGTTGTACGTGGGGAATTGAAGCTCGGTAAAACAGATACTTGTAGTTGTAGAGGAATTGTAAATTTGTCCACACAGAAGTCTCGTAGAATGTTTATGTATATTTATTAATGTTAAATTAGCACACAGATAATACTTAAAACACAGTTTATAGAAGTCCAAAATGTATTCACTGTTGCACAAGTTGATAGTAAAGTTGTCCCAAACATATATTTAAAATATTTAAACGAGTTACAATAATCTGACGGATAATTCCAATCGGCTTGGTAGATCCAAACATTGACTATGCATTCCTTACTAACTGTCATTAACTCCTTTCTATATCATTATCTTAAGTACTTATTCCATAGATTTACATACACCGGATTTGAAACATGTCGTAAATCCAATAATAATTTACCCATGAATACTTGCGCGTACAGGTAAGGTATTATGGCGCATGCGCATTGCGCTAAGTTACGCACCGTCTTACGAATTGATCAAATGTAAGAAAACCTAGTATACATATCGTTGTTAATTTATTTGTTTTGGGAAAAGTATTTATGATAGCCGGCTATTTCAAAGACGAGTTAAAAGATAATTCTTTATTCAATACAGTGATGTTGGTTTTAGCTTTACTAAAAATGAACTAAATAACAAAAATTAAGTTTGTTTGACCGTATGTGAAACTGCGACAGTGACGTGACTCGGCAAATTTAAAAAATATATATTTACATATCGTTGCTGATTTGTTTATTTTGGGAAAAGTATTTAAGCTAGCTGGCTACTAATTCAAATACGAGCTGAAGGATAATTCTTTATTCTATGCAGTGATGTATGTTTAAGCTTTACTAAAAACGAACTAAATAAGAACAATTACGTTCGTTTGACTGTATGTGAAACTGCGACAGTGACGTGACTCGACCAATTAAATTTATATATATATATACATCGTTGCTGTATTATTTCTTCTGGGAAAAAATATTTAAACTAGCTGGCTAATTCAAATACAAGCTGAGAGATTATTCTTCATTCTATAAAGTGACGTCTGTTTTAACTTTAATAAACAAAATAAATAATATGACCGTAGGTGAAACTGCGACAATGATCATGTGACTCTGCAAATTGTAAATATACATGCATAATGATACACGTAAGTACATAAGTTCGCTGGCTAATTAGGTAATTCGACTTGATTTTGGCTTCAGTTGCCTTGTTTAATTAAACTATGATGGATTTAGTGGTCTATTGTTCCATACTGCACATCTGGCGCCTTTTAATTAACACCGTTCGATACCGAATATACAGTGCGGTTGACGTGTCGGTTTTTATTACACCCTTCCACCCCTAAGTCAGAGGTGTCATACCGAATATACAAGGTAGTCGTGCGCGATATTTCGGCATATTGTCCCCTTAGAATGGCGGTAACAGATGTAATTCAAAGGGTTGTTTTGTGTTCCAAATAACAGGATGTTGGTGATCGATATAATATTTCTGTTTTATTGCACGCAAGAACCCCAAAATTCATACCGAATACACAGGTATCGCACCGTAATACTATTTTTTAACCAACTTAACCAGCAAAATTTGAGACGAAAACAAGGGCTATACAGAAATCCAAGCCATTCAAATCTACACAATAATGGCAATACAAAGGAATAATTATTTTGAATATCGAACCATAAATAAAACAGGAGTTTCACTAAGAATGTTTATACATTTATGAAAAATAAAGGCGATTTTATTGATGAATTTTTAACCAAATTCAACTGCGTAATTTGCGAACAAAACATAGGCTATACAGAAATCCAAAGCCATCAAGCAACTCTACACAATAATGGCATTACGAAGGAATAATACTTTAAATATCGTAACATAAATGAAAGAGAAGTTAAATTTCAAACAAGAGGTCAATGACCTTGAAGCTCTACTGATTGATTTTGATTTCAGGAAGTAGTCGCTACAAACTTGTTTTTTGAAAATCTATTTTAAGCCATGGTGGCCATCTTGAATTTCCGGCCGACCTGAAATTTTGCTAGGATCAATTAGACATCAAGAGCAACATTCCTGTGAAGTTTCATGAACATCCGTCAAATAGTTTCAGAAGAGGAATCGATACAAGTTTTCATTATATAACTCTATGTAAACAAAGATGGCCACTGGCAGCCATGTTCAACGTCGAATCAAAATAATGTTCAACTCGGATAATCATCATGTCATGCTGATCATTTTAGAAAAAGTCCCATATCAATATCACTTATAGTTTTCAAGAAGTAGTCGCTACAAACTTATTTTTTAAAAATCTATTTTTAGCTGTGGTGGCCATCTTGAATTTCCGGCCGACCTGAAATTTTGCTAGGATCAATTAGACATCAAGAGCAACATTCCTGTGAAGTTTCATGAAAATCCGTCAAGTAGTTTCAGAGAAGTAGTCGCTACCAGCTTTCATTATATAACTCTATGTAAACAAAGATGGCCGCAGGCAGCCATGTTTAACGTCGAATCAAAACGATTTTCGACAAGGACCAACATCATGTCATGCTGATCATTTTAGAAAAAAGTCCCATATCAATATCACTTAGAGTTTTCAAGAAGTAGACGCTACAAACTTGTTTTTTAAAAACCTAATTTTAGATTTTTGCTAGGATCAACTAGACTTCATGGGCAACATTTCTGTAAAGTTTCATGAAAATCCATTCAGTAGTTTCAGAGGAGTAGTCGCTACAAAAAAAGTTTACGGACGGACAGACAGACAGACGGACAGACGGACGACGCACCATGGCATAAGCTCTGCTGATCTCTGATCAGTCGAGCTAAAAACGTTTCCCTGCCTTACTAGTGATACAAAATGCACACTTTTGATTGCTTCTTGTTATTATTACCTACAATTCATCCAAATGATGTATTGTGAACATTTATTAGTGTTTGTTTGAGATATTTAATTATAATTGACATAGACAGTAAAGCGAAAGTAGAAATGGGGTAAATCTATCTGTGACGTGTCCAAATAGAACGTGACGTCATTCAACAGATTGCCTTTTTCTTACATGATACATGACCTCCTGTTTTTATTGGTTTTTTATATTGGCAGACGCTCGATCATTTGACTTGTTTTAAAATGTTCTAAGGAAAAAATGCACATTTTTTGTCTCTTGACATACATTCGTCCTATATAAAACAAAGAAGGAAAATCTATGGTGCAATGTAACCTTCATAATTCCCCGCCATTTGCTTTCATTTCGCAGGAAACTGGCATTGAAGGTAATTATGTAATAGATAATGGTCTCATTGAGTTGTTAATTTAAACATCGAGATGGGCATAGCCCATCGAGGTGTTTAAATTAACCAACAAGATGAAACCATACTCTATTTGTTTTGTAGCATGTCCATTTCAGCTCCCTGCCATACTCCTACTTCTAATAACTGGTAGTTGTACACCATTTATTCTGACAGGTGTTATTTTCAATTAAACGATTTATACCTGTGCTATTACAAAGGGAACTATCAGTGACCATGCTACAAATCTATATAACTTATAAACAATCCTCATTTTTTTGTAAACTTTTCGTCACATTTTATCAAATGGACAGTTGACAAACAGGTAACTTTGTAAGTTAGTGTGACCACAGGAAATTGTATCTTTTAATATTTGCCTTCTGTTATTATAATTGACTATGAAGGACCGTAACAGTGAAATTTTGAGAATCCAAATTCTATAGACACAATATAAACGGCTTTAACCAGCCAAACCCAAAATTTGAGCGTTGAATTAAGAGTTACCAATTAAAAAATAATTCAATATACGCAAACGTCGAATCAAAACAATTTTTGTCAAGGACCAACATCATGTCATGCTGATCATTTTAGAAAACGTCCCATATCAATATCACTTATAGTTTTCAAGAAGTAGTCGCTACAAACTTTTTATTTTCAAAAATTATTTTTAGCCTAGGCGGCCATCTTGAATTTCCGGCCAACCTGACATTTTGCTAGGATCAATTAGACATCAAGAGCAACATTCCTGTGAAGTTTCATGAAAATTCGTCAAGTAGTTTCAGAGGAGTAGTCGCTACAAGTTTTCATTATATAACTCTATGTAAACAAAGATGGCCGCTGGCAGCCATGTTTAACGCCGAATCAAAACGATTTTTGTCAAGGACCAACATCATGTCATGCTGATCATTTTAGGAAAAGTCCCATATCAATATCACTTAGAGTTTTCAAGAAGTAGTCGCAACAAACTTGTCTTTTTAAATTCTATTTTTAGCTTTGGCGGCCATCTTGGATTTCATATCAACATGAATTTTTGCTAGGATCAACTAGACTTCATGGGCAGCATTTCTGTAATGTTTCATGAAAATCCATTCAGTAGTTTCAGAGGAGTAGTCGCTACAAAAAAAAAGTTTACGGACGGACAGACAGACGGACGGACAGACGGACACCGCACCATGGCATAAGCTCTGCTGATCTCTGATCAGTAGAGCTAAAAATGGCCACTGGCAGCCAAGTTTAACGTAGACTCAAAATAATGTTTGACTAGGATGTCATGCTGATCATTTTAGAAAAAGTCCCATATCAATATCACTTATAGTTTTCAAGAAGTAGTCGCTACAAACTTATTTTTTAAAAATCTATTTTTAGCTGTGGTGGCCATCTTGAATTTCTGGCCGACCTGAAATTTTGCTAGAATCAATTAGACATCAAGAGCAACATTCCTGTAAAATTTCATGACAATCCGCCAAGTAGTTTCAGAGGAGTAGTCCCTACAAGTTTTTACTATATAACTCTATGTAAACAAAGATGGCCACTGGCAGCCATGTTTAATGTCGAATCAAAACGATTTTCGACAAGGACCAACATCATGTCATGCTGATCATTTTAGAAAAAGTCCCATATCAATATCACTTAGAGTTTTCAAGAAGTAGTCGCTACAAACTTGTATTTTAAAAATCTAGCTTTGGCGGCCATCAACATGAATTTTTGCTAGGATCAACTAGACTTCATGGGCAACATTTCTGTAAAGTTTCATGAATATCCATCCAGTAGTTTCAGAGGAGTAGTCGCTACAAATAAAAGTTGACGGACAGACAGACAGACGGACAGACGACGGACGCCGCACCACGGCATAAGCTCTGCTGATCTCTGATCAGTCGAGCTAATAAAGAAATATAAAAATAATAAAATTAAAAAAAAGTAAAAAGATCAGATGAAAAATGAAGGCCCTATTGCCTGAAACAAAGCAAAATATGGTTTTCAAACTTGTCCGAGCTTTTACTGACATTAACAATCTGGTAAAATTTGGTAAAGATGGGATAAAAAATG
>JAWPHD010025337.1:0-16629 GCA_037043455.1 Cyrtodaria siliqua
ACAGGTCTTTAACTGCATTTTGACCTTTAACCTACGATCGGTTCTTAGACTTGTGTATCAATCATAAAGGCTAAACCATGTAACACTCCGACAGCAATACACGAAGAACATGTATCCTTTTCAAGTAAACTAGCCCGCATTAAAAAAGTTAGCCACACAACTGTGTAAACTCCCTTTAACTAATACAGAAAGATGTCATGTGATGCTGACTATTGGAACGACATTTATCTCATTTATCACCTTCTTGTATGACAACCTAAAACTTGGAGGAAATGTGTTATTAAAATACAATTTGCAACCTGCCCAGGTTCTATTGTGCAATATACCTTTTGGAGTTTATATAACTTTGACTATGACTATTGACTATAAACCCCAGAGCTACACAAACACACACACACACACTCTGTAGTGTGGAACCCTGCAGAGAAGTTGTTATTTTGAATCGACACAGCACAGAAGGGTTTAATAAGTTGGTGACCATGCACTAACTGGTTTAAAGGGCTGTGTATTGACTAGGGACAGGCCGAAAAGAAACAGATAACTGAACTTCAACGAACCCCTTGCAAAAATACCAGGTGCAGTATAAATAAAACATCAACCTGGTGCAGCATAATGAAACCTCATCGATCTAAAAGGATTGGCCCAACAATAAACCAATGATCAAATGGAATACCCTTAAATTGAGGCATTATGATAAGTATGTAACTTTTGTCCATGTTTTGAATATGGACACCACAGATAAAGCACTGTCGATGCATTAAATATGAATGTATTAAACAAATGTAGGGAGATATTCCCAAACTCTACACGACATAGTTTCGAAAATCACAAAGCTGCTATGTATCGAATGTTTTTCTTGTATAACAAGTAAAAAGTGGAACTTTACATACAATACCAACACTGGAGGACTCTATGACATGTTCCACACATTGCATCCGATACCGACATAACTTTTGACTGGTGTTAAGACAACTCGATGGTTACACAAAATACCAACACTGGAGGACTCTATGGTTCCACAAACTGAAATATAGGGCAAAATGTTCGAGAGAATGAAACAAAATAAATCTTGAAAGAAGTGATAGAGATCCAATCATAATTAAGCATCAGCAGCAACAGCATTCGTTAATAAAAATCTGTAATGAAGACATCATTGTACGCAAACTGAATAATTGTAAAGCTGATCGCTAGACGAAAAGCATAGGATGTTTTATAAACAGTCAATTTAGAAGAAAGGAGGCATGAATTGATTTTAAACTGTTAAACAGTATTAATTCAAATGAAAAATAATGCCAAAACCAAGACAATGCTTCCGCACTATCATAGACGCACGCCCCGACAGTATGACGTAACCTACCGCTCTGGGTCATGAATATGCATTGCCTCCATTGTCAGAACAACAACTTTTATTAGCAACAACAGTCAACGGCAGCAAGTTAAAATTAGCTGATATCAACAAACTGTTGAGATATACTTATCCGCAGTAAGAAAAAATATTGCCTAAACACTCCAAACACATGGTTAGCATCATAAAACACGATTACACCAACAGCCTTGGAGTTAAATAATAGCAGCAGGAGCTGAAAACATAGTGCACAACAACGATAATGATAACAGTAGGCGAACATTATGGCGTAATAGACATTTCTCCATCGAGTAGATGGTTTCCAACAGATTATTCCTCTATGAATGGTTTTCATAATAGTTATTAAATAATAAGTGCAGTAGCTATGGACATCATCCGCAGAATGACAACAATTATATTTAGCTCTGCCTTGAGTCGAATAATAATATTTTTCTAATGTGACTCACTGTTATTTACAGTTTTAATTGCCTCTCGAATGACTCAATAATTTTTATTATTTTCATTGTTTTTGCAAATTGAAAAAAATTGAGTTGAAAATGTAGTCTAACTACTGTCATTACAAACAGGATATTGTTTTTATTTTGATACCATTTTCAATTTCCTAGTGTGAACTGTTTGCAGTAACAAACAATCTACCGCCACCATATCTACAACGACGAACTTGAATTTGCATACGCCTGGTGGAAAAAAGATATGATAATTGTTTTTATTATTTTTTGTGATTCTTGCATTATCTACGACAACAGCATTATAAAGCCTATAAAAATGAGTCCTGTTCCCGGAGGCTGTGATCTGTTCCTCTATCTGACGAACGTCTTGTGTACGGCCTTTTCTGCAACCAATCGAGTCACTCAACGATATGTGACGTCACTGAATAGCTGAACGTACAACCCTTTGGATCTGCTGGGAGGCAACCACTGACTTTTCCAGGTGGGATCATCAACCACGTTACCGGCAGAGAACTAACCATCGAACTGTTCGGCTCGCTTTCCACGACTCATTATCCAGTGTGATTATGAAAACAAAAAAGAGGCGTACAATGTATAAACCTAGCACAAATGAGTACAGATGGAGGACAAATGAAAATAAAATCCTAAATAGTAATACCAACTTATTATAATAACTGATTGTGCAGACTTCATGTAGATCTAGTCTGTTTATTTTTATTTTATTGATTTTTTTATTTTTTTTAATATTATTAGCATTATTATATATATATTATTATTATTATTATATTTATTTAATTATTATTTTACCCCACTATTATTATTATTCCCAACACCCAAAAACTCCCTCAGTCGAAACGCACCGAGACACATAAAAATGATGTAGCATTTAGATATGATATACACTTTAGATTCCTTTAGCCAGCCAGTATATTTCCATTGACTGATATATAACCCCCAGAGGGCAAGGCACACTGCCTGTAGTATTTTGGAAGATTCGCATACGATCATCACTAAATAAAGATTCACTATTACAGACGTCTTGTTCTTTAAACACACCCAACAAGCGTTACACTTGCAACAGTCCTAAACATATTCAGTTAAAAAGTAGTCTAGCGAGACGCAACACAACCACATTGTTCTAATTTAGCATATATATCGAAACAGCTGATTGACCCACTTAGCGTGGGAATTAACAGCGTGGGGAACTATGACTCACTCCACATTTCAGCAATATTAATTAAATGATTTATGAGAACGTTTATTTAAAGTAAATATCAATGAGAAAGGGAATCTCACAGGATATAAACAAAGGAAGAGACGAAATAAAGCTATGTTAATAAAATTGAAAGAAAAAGTTGGTCTGACGAGAATCGGAAATGGCCGTCAAACAAAGGAAAATAGAAAACGTTATTTGCATCCTGCCACAACGTGAACATCTATATGAATAAATTGAAACGAATACGACCTAATCGAAGCTAAAATCACGAGCAACAGGATTATTACAAAATCATAGATCCTGCGAGTCTAATTTCAAGGAAATTAAGTTTTTAACTGTAAGCTCAAAAAACATTATACCTCTCTGTTAAAATCTTGACAGCCGGTGTGCATGAAGAAAAATGCGCCGTGAAATTTACTCAATCTCAATAATTATCTACAGCTAGTGTTGCCTCCAATAACCATTGACTATAACAGATATTATAGTCAGTAATATATATGTGTAAGAACTGAATATATATGTGTAATAACTGAATATATTATGTGTAAGAACTGAATATATATGTGTAAGAACGGAATATATATGTGTAAGAACTGAATATATATGCGTAAGAAACTGAATATATATGTGTAAGAAGTGAATATATATGCGTAAGAACTGACTATATATGTGTAAGAACTGAATATATATGTGTAAGAACTGAATATATATGTGTAAGAACTGAATATATATGTGTAAGAACGGAGTATATATGCGCAAGAACAGAATATATGCGTAAGAACTGAATATATGCGTAAAAACGGAATATATATGCGTAAGAACGGAATATATATGCGTAAGAACAGAATATATATGGGTAAGAACTTAATATATATGTGTAAGAACTGAATATATATGTTTAAGAACTGAATATATATGTGTAAGAACTGAATATATATGTTTAAGAATGGAATATATATGCGTAAGAACGGAATAAATATGAGTAAGAACTGAATATATATGTGTAAGGACTGAATATATATGTGTAAAAACTTAATATATATGTGTAAGAACTGAATATATATGTGTAAGAATTGAAAATATATGCGTAAGAACTGAATATATGCGTAAGAACGGAATATATATGCGTAAGAATGGAATATATATGTGTAAGAACTGAATATATATGTGTAAGAACTGAATATATATGTGAAATAACTGAATATATTATGTGTAAGAACTGAATATATATGTGTAAGAACGGAATATATATGTGTAAGAACTGAATATATATGCGTAAGAACTGAATATATATGTGTAAGAAGTGAATATATATGCGTAAGAACTGAATATATATGTGTAAGAACTGAATATATATGTGTAAGAACTGAATATATATGTGTAAGAACTGAGTATATATGCGTAAGAACTGAATATATGCGTAAAAACGGAATATATATGCGTAAGAACGGAATATATATGCGTAAGAACGGAATATATATGGATAAGAACTAAATATATATGTGTAAGAACTGAATATATATGTGTAAGAACTGAATATATATGTGTAAGAACTGAATATATATGTGTAAGAACGGAATATATATGCGTAAGAACGGAATATATATGAGTAAGAACTGAATATATATGTGTAAGAACTGAATATATATGCGTAAGAACAGAATATATATGCGTAAGAACGGAATATATATGTATAAGATCTGAATATATACGTGTAAAAACTGAATATATATGTGTAAGAACTGAATATATATGTGTAAGAACTGAATATATATGTGTAAGAACTGAATATATATGCGTAAGAACGGAATATATATGCCTAAGAACTGAATATATATGCGTAAGAACTGAATATATATGCGTAAGAAAGGAATATATATGCGTAAGAACGGAATATATATGCGTAAGAACTGAATATATATGTGTAAGAACTGAATATATATGAGTAAGAACTGAATATATATGTGTAAGAACTGAATATATATGTGTAAGAACTGAATATATATGTTTAAGAACGGAATATATATGCGTAAGAACGGAATATATATGCCTAAGAACTGAATATATATGCGTAAGAATGGAATATATATGCGTAAGAACGGAATATATATGCGTAAGAACGGAATATCTATGCGTAAGAACGGAATATATATGCGTAAGAACGGAATATATTTGTGTAAGAACTGAATATATATGTGTAAGAACGGAATATATATGCGTAAGAACAGAATATATATGCGAAAGAACTGAATATATATGCGTAAGAACAGAATATATATGTATAAGAACTGAATATATATGCATCAGAACGGAATATATATGTGTTAGAACTGAATATATATGCTTAAGAACTGAATATATATGTGTAAGAACTGAATATATATGTGTAACAACTGAATATATATGCGTAAAAACTGAAAATCAATGCGTAAGAACTGAATATATGCGTAAGAACTGAATATATATGCGTAAGAACTGAATATATATGCGTAAGAACTGAATATATATGTGTAAGAACTGAATATATATGTGTAATAACTGTATATATATGTGTAAGAACTGAATATATATGTGTAAGATCTGAATATATATGTGGAAGAACTGACTGTATATGCGTAAGAACTGAAAATATATGCGTAAGAACTCAATATATATGCGTAAGAACTGAATATATATGCGTAAGAATGGAAGATAAATGCGTAAGAACGGAATATATATGTGTAAGAAATGAATATATATGTGTAAGAACTGAATATATATGAGTAAGAACGGAATATATATGCGTAAGAACTGAATATATATGTGTAAGAACGGAGTATATATGCGTAAGAACTTAATATATGCGTAAGAACTGAATATATGCGTAAAAACGGAATATATATGCGTAAGAACGGAACATATATGCGTAAGAACGGAATATATATGGGTATGAACTAAATATATATGTGTAAGAACTGAATATATATGTGTAAGAACTGAATATATATGTGTAAGAACTGAATATATGTGCAAGAACGGAATATATATGCGTAAGAATGGAATATATATGAGTAAGAACTAAATATATATGTGTAAGAACTGAATATATATGTGTAAGAACTGAATATATATGTGTAAGAACTGAATATATATGTGTAAGAACTGAATATATATGCTTAAGAACGGAATATATATGTGTAAGAACTGAATATATATGTGTAAGAACTGAATATATATGTGTAAGAACTGAATATATATGTGTAAGAGCTGAATATATATGTGTAAGAACTGAATATATATGCGTAAGAACTGAATATATATATGTAAGAACTGAATATATATGAGTAAGAACTGAATATATATGCGTAAGAAAGGAATATATATGCCTAAGAACTGAATATATATGTGTAAGAACTGAATATATATGTGTAAGAACTGAAAATATATGTGTTAAGAACTGAATATATATGTGTAAGAACTGAATATATATGTGTAAGAACTGAATATATATGCGTAAGAACGGAATATAAATGTGTAAGAACTGAATATATATGTGTAAGAACTTAATATATATGTGTAAGAACTGAATATATATGCGTAAGAACGGAATATATATGCCTAAGAACTGAATATATATGCGTAAGAACGGAATATATATGCGTAAGAACGGAATATATATGCGTAAGAACGGAATATCTATGCGTAAGAACGGAATATATATGTGTAAGAACGGAATATATATGTGTAAGAACTTAATATATATGTGTAGGAACGGAATAGATATGCGTAAGAACTGAATATATATGCGAAAGAACTGAATATATATGCGTAAGAACTGAATATATATGTGTAAGAACTGAATATATATGCATCAGAACGGAATATATATGTGTAAGAACTGAATATATATGCGTAAGAACTGAATATATATGCGTAAGAACGGAATATATATGCGTAAGAACTGATATGTGTAAGAACTGAATATATATGTGTAACAACTGAATATATATGCGTAAAAACTGAAAATCAATGCGTAAGAACTGAATATATGCGTAAGAACTGAATATATATGCGTAAGAACTGAATATATATGCGTAAGAACGGAATATATGCGTAAGAACTGAATATATATGTGTAAGAACTGAATATATATGTGTAACAACTGTATATATATGTGTAAGAACTGAAAATATATGTGTAAGAACTGAATATATATGTGTAAGAACTGAATATATATGCGTAAGAACTGAATATATGCGTTAGAACTGAATATATATGCGTAAGAACTGAATATATATGTGTAAGAACTGAATATGTAATAGAACTGATATATAGTGTAAGAACTGAATATATATTCGTAAGAACGGAATATATATGCCTAAGAACTGAATATATATGCGTAAGAACGGAATATATATGCGTAAGAACGAAATATATATGCGTAAGAACGGAATATCTATGCGTAAGAACGGAATATATATACGTAAGAACGGAATATATATGTGTAAGAACTGAATATATATGTGTAAGAAAGGAATATATATGCGTAAGAACGGAATATATATGCGTAAGAACTGAATATATATGTGTAAGAACAGAATATATATGTGTAAGAACGGAGTATTATATGCGTAAGAACTGAATATATGCGTAAGAACTGAATATATGCGTAAAAACGGAATATATATGCGTAAGAACGGAACATATATGCGTAAGAACGGAATATATATGGGTATGAACTAAATATATATGTGTAAGAACTGAATATATATGTGTAAGAACTGAATATATATGTGTAAGAACTGAATATATGTGTAAGAACGGAATATATATGCGTAAGAATGGAATATATATGAGTAAGAACTGAATATATATGTGTAAGAACTGAATATATATGTGTAAGAACTGAATATATATGCGTAAGAACTGAATATATATGTGTAAGAACTGAATATATATGAGTAAGAACTGAATATATATGCGTAAGAACGGAATATATATGCCTAAGAACTGAAAATATATGTGTAAGAATGGAATATATATGCGTAAGAATGGAATATATATGAGTAAGAACTAAATATATATGTGTAAGAACTGAATATATATGTGTAAGAACTGAATATATATGTGTAAGAACTGAATATATATGTGTAAGAACTGAATATATATGCGTAAGAACGGAATATATATGTGTAAGAACTGAATATATATGTGTAAGAACTGAATATATATGTGTAAGAACTGAATATTTATGTGTAAGAGCTGAATATATATGTGTAAGAACTGAATATATATGCGTAAGAAATGAATATATATATGTAAGAACTGAATATATATGAGTAAGAACTGAATATATATGCGTAAGAAAGGAATATATATGCCTAAGAACTGAATATATATGCGTAAGAACGGAATATATATGCGTAAGAAATGAATATATATGCGTAAGACCGGAATATATATGCGTAAGAACTGAATTCATATGTGTAAGAACTAAATATATATGTGTAAGAACTGAATATATATGTGTAAGAACTGAATATATATGCGTAAGAAAGGAATATATATGCCTAATAACTGAATATATATGCGTAAGAACGGAATATATATGCGTAAGAACGATATATATGCGTAAGAACGGAATATCTATGCTTAAGAACGGAATATATATGCGTAAGAACGGAAAATATATGTGTAAGAACTGAATATATATGTGTAAGAACGGAATAGATATGCGTAAGAACTGAATATATATGCGAAAGAACTTAATATATATGCGTAAGAACTGAATATATATGTGTAAGAACTGAATATATATGCATCAGAACGGAATATATATGTGTAAGAACTGAATATATATGCGTAAGAACTGAATATATATGCGTAAGAACGGAATATATATGCGTAAGAACGGAATATCTATGCGTAAGAACGGAATATATATGCGTAAGAACGGAATATATATGTGTAAGAACTGAATATATATGTGTAAGAAAGGAATATATATGCGTAAGAACGGAATATATATGCGTAAGAACTGAATATATATGTGTAAGAATTGAATATATATGTGTAAGAACTGAATTTATATGTGTAAGAACGGAGTATATATGCGTAAGAACTTAATATATGCGTAAAAACTGAATATATGCGTAAAAACAGAATATATATGCGTAAGAACGGAACATATATGCGTAAGAACGGAATATATAAGGGTATGAACTAAATATATATGTGTAAGAACTGAATATATATTTGTAAGAACTGAATATATATGTGTAAGAACTGAATATATGTGTAAGAACGGAATATATATGCGTAAGAATGGTATATATATGAATAAGAACTGAATATATATGTGTAAGAACTGTATATATGTGTAAGAACTGAATATATATGCGTAAGAACGGAATATATATGTGTAAGAACTGAATATATATGTGTAAGAACTGAATATATATGTGTAAGAACTGAATATATCTGTGTAAGAGCTGAATATATATGTGTAAGAACTGAATATATATGCGTAAGAACTGAATATATATGTGTAAGAACTGAATATATATGAGTAAGAACTGAATATATATGCGTAATAACGGAATATATATGCCTAAGTACTGAAAATATATGCGTAAGAACGGAATATATATGCCTAAGAAATGAATATATATGCGTAAGACCGGAATATATATGCGTAAGAACTGAATATATATGTGTAAGAACTGAATATATATGTGTAAGAACTGAATATATATGCGTAAGAACTGAATATATATGCCTAATAACTGAATATATATGCGTAAGAACGGAATATATATGCGAAAGAACGATATATATGCCTAAGAACGAAATATCTATGCTTAATAACGGAATATATATGCGTAAGAGCGGAATATATATGTGTAAGAACTGAATATATATGTGTAAGAACGGAATAGATATGCGTAAGAACTGAATATATATGCGAAAGAACTGAATATATATGCGTAAGAACTGAATATATATGTGTAAGAACTGAATATATATGCATCAGAACGGAATATATATGTGTAAGAACTGAATATATATGCGTAAGAACTGAATATATATGTGTAAGAACTGAATATATATGCGTAAAAACTGAAAATCAATGCGTAAGAACTGAATATATGCGTAAGAACTGAATATATATGAGTAAGAACTGAATATGTATGCGTTAGAACGGAATATATGCGTAAGAACTGAATATATATGTGTAAGAACTGAATATATATGTGTAAGAACTGTGTATATATGTGTAAGAACTGAAAATATATGTGTAAGAACTGAATATATATGTGTAAGAACTGAATATATATGCGTAAGAACAGAATATGCGTAAGAACTGAATATATATGTGTTAGAACTGAATATATATGTGTAAGAACTGAATATATATGTGTAAGAACGGAGTATATATGCGTAAGAACTGAATATATGCGTAAGAACTGAATATATGCGTAAAAAAAGAATATATATGCGTAAGAACGGAATATATATGTGTAAGAACGGAATACATATGGTTAAGAACTGAATATATATGTGTAAGAACTGAATATATATGTGTAAGAACTGAATATATATGTGTAAGAACGGAATATATATGCGTAAGAATGGAATATATATGAGTAAGAACTGAATATATATGTGTAAGAACTGAATATATATGTGTAAGAACTGACAATATATGTGTAAGAACTGAATATATATGCGTAAGAACGGAATATATATGTGTAAGAACTGATATATATGTGTAAGAACTGAATATATATGTGTAAGAACTGACAATATATGTGTAAGAACTTAATATATATGTGTAAGAACTGAATATATATGCGTAAGAACTGAATATATATGTGTAAGAACTGAATATATATGTGTAAGAACTGAATATATATGCCTAAGAACTGAATATATATGCCTAAGAATGGAATATATATGCGTATGAAAGGAATATATATGCGTAAGACCGGAATATATATGCGTAAGAACTTAATATATATGGCTAAGAACTGAATATATATGTGTAAGAACTCAATATATATGTGTAAAAACTGAATATATATGTGTAAGAACTGAATATATATGCGTAAGAACGGAATATATATGCCTAAGAACTGAATATGTATGCGTAAGAACGGAATATATATGTGTAAGAACTGAATATATATGCGTAAGAACGGAATATATATGCCTAAGAACTGAATATATATGCGTAAGAACGGAATATATATGCGTAAGAACGGAATATATATGCGTTAGAAAGGAATATATATGCGTAAGAACGGAATATATATGCTTAATAACTGAATATATATGTGTAAGAACTGAATATATATGTGTAAGAACTGAATATATATGTGTAAGAACTGAATATATATGTGTAAGAACTGAATATGTATGTGTAAGAACTGAATATATATGCATCAGAACGAAATATATATGTGTAAGAACTGAATATATATGCGTAAGAACTGAATATATATGTGTAAGAACTGAATATATATGTGTAAGAACTGAATATATTTGCCTAAGAACTGAATATATATGCGTAAGAACGGAATATATAAGCGTAAGAACGGAATATATATGCGCAAGAACGGAATATCTATGCGTAAGAACGGAATATATATGCGTAAGAACGGAATATATATGTGTAAGAAGTGAATATATACGTGTAAAAACGGAATAGATATGCGTAAGAATTGAAAATCAATGCGTAAGAACTGAATATATGCGTAAGAACTGAATATATATGCGTAAGAACTGAATATATATGCGTAAAAATGGAATTTATGCGTAAGAACTGAATATATATTCGTAAGAACTGAATATATATGTGTAAGAACTATATATTTATGTGTAAGAACTGAAAATATATGTGTAAGAACTGAATATATATGTGTAAGAACTGAATATATATGCGTAAGAACTGAATATATGTGCGTAAGAACTGAATATATATGCGTACGAACGGAATATATATGTGTAAGAACTCAATATATATATGTAAGAACGGAATATATATGCGTAAGAATGGAATATATATGAGTAAGAACTGAATATATATGTGTAAGAACTGACAATATATGTGTAAGAACTGAATATATATGCGTAAGAACGGAATATATATGTGTAAGAACTGATATATATGTGTAAGAACTGAATATATATGTGTAAGAACTGACTATATATGTGTAAGAACTGAATATATATGTGTAAGAACTGAATATATATGCGTAAGAACTGAATATATATGTGTAAGAACTGAATATATATGTGTAAGAACTGAATATATATGCGTAAGAACGGAATATATATGACTAAGAACTGAATATATATGCCTAAGAATGGAATATATATGCGTATGAAAGGAATATATATGCGTAAGACCGGAATATATATGCGTAAGAACTGAATATATATGTGTAAGAACTGAATATATATGTGTAAGAACTGAATATATATGCGTAAGAACGGAATATATATGTGTAAGAACTGATATATATGTGTAAGAACTGAATATATATGTGTAAGAACTGACTATATATGTGTAAGAACGGAATATATATGTGTAAGAACTGAATATATATGCGTAAGAACTGAATATATATGTGTAAGAACTGAATATATATGTGTAAGAACTGAATATATATGCGTAAGAACGGAATATATATGACTAAGAACTGAATATATATGCCTAAGAATGGAATATATATGCGTATGAAAGGAATATATATGACTAAGAACTGAATATATATGCCTAAGAATGGAATATATATGCGTATGAAAGGAATATATATGCGTAAGACCGGAATATATATGCGTAAGAACTGAATATATATGCGTAAGAACTGAATATATATGCGTAAAAATGGAATATATGCGTAATAACTGAATATATATGCGTAAGAACTGAATATATATGTGTAAGAACTATATATTTATGTGTAAGAACTGAAAATATATGTGTAAGAACTGAATATATATGTGTAAGAACTGAATATATATGCGTAAGAACTGAATATATGCGTAAGAACTGAATATATATGCGTAAGAACGGAATATATATGTGTAAGAACTGAATATATATGTGTAAGAACTGAATATATATGTGTTAGAACGGAATATATATGCGTAAGAATGGAATATATATGAGTAAGAACTGAATATATATGTGTAAGAACTGAATATATATGCGTAAGAACTGACAATATATGTGTAAGAACTGAATATATATGCGTAAGAACGGAATATATATGTGTAAGAACTGATATATATGTGTAAGAACTGAATATATATGTGTAAGAACTGACTATATATGTGTAAGAACTGAATATATATGTGTAAGAACTGAATATATATGCGTAAGAACTGAATATATATGTGTAAGAACTGAATATATATGTGTAAGAACTGAATATATATGCGTAAGAACGGAATATATATGACTAAGAACTGAATATATATGCCTAAGAATGGAATATATATGCGTATGAAAGGAATATATATGCGTAAGACCGGAATATATATGCGTAAGAACTGAATATATATGGCTAAGAACTGAATATATATGTGTAAGAACTGAATATATATGTGTAAGAACTGAATATATATGTGTAAGAACTGAATATATATGCGTAAGAACGGAATATATATGCCTAAGAACTGAATATGTATGCGTAAGAACGGAATATATATGTGTAAGAACTGAATATATATGCGTAAGAACGGAATATATAGGCCTAAGAACTGAATATATATGCGTAAGAACGGAATATATATGCGTAAGAACGGAATATATATGCGTAAGAAAGGAATATATATGCGTAATAACGGAATATATATGCGTAAGAACTGAATATATATGTGTAAGAACTGAATATATATGTGTTAGAACTGAATATATATGTGTAAGAACTGAATATATATGTGTAAGACCTGAATATATATGTGTAAGAACGGCATATATATGCGTAAGAACTGAATATATATGTGTAAGAACTGAATATATATGCATCAGAACGGAATATATATGTGTAAGAACTGAATATATGTGTAACAACTGAATATATATGCGTAAGAACGGAATATATATGTGTAAGAACTGATATATATGTGTAAGAACTGAATATATATGTGTAAGAACTGACTATATATGTGTAAGAACTGAATATATATGTGTAAGAACTGAATATATATGGCTAAGAACTGAATATATATGTGTAAGAACTGAATATATATGTGTAAGAACTGAATATATATGCGTAAGAACGGAATATATATGACTAAGAACTGAATATATAAGCCTAAGAATGGAATATATATGCGTATGAAAGGAATATATATGCGTAAGACCGGAATATATATGCGTAAGAACTGAATATATATGCGTAAGAACTGAATATATATGCGTAAAAATGGAATATATGCGTAAGAACTGAATATATATGCGTAAGAACTGAATATATATGTGTAAGAACTATATATTTATGTGTAAGAACTGAAAATATATGTGTAAGAACTGAATATATATGTGTAAGAACTGAATATATATGCGTAAAAATTGAATATATGCGTAAGAACTGAATATATATGCATCAGAACGGAATATATATGTGTAAGAACTGAATATATATGTGTAAGAACTGAATATATATGTGTAAGAACTGAATATATATGTGTAAGAACGGAATATATATGCGTAATAATGGAATATATATGAGTAAGAACTGAATATATATGTGTAAGAACTGAATATATATGTGTAAGAACTGACAATATATGTGTAAGAACTGAATATATATGCGTAAGAACGGAATATATATGTGTAAGAACTGATATATATGTGTAAGAACTGAATATATATGTGTAAGAACTGACTATATATGTGTAAGAACTGAATATATATGTGTAAGAACTGAATATATATGCGTAAGAACTGAATATATATGTGTAAGAACTGAATATATATGTGTACCAACTGAATATATATGCGTAAGAACGGAATATATATGACTAAGAACTGAATATATATGCCTAAGAATGGAATATATATGCGTATGAAAGGAATATATATGCGTAAGACCGGAATATATATGCGTAAGAACTGAATATATATGGCTAAGAACTGAATATATATGTGTAAGAACTGAATATATATGTGTAAGAACTGAATATATATGTGTAAGAACTGAATATATATGCGTAAGAAGAGAATATATATGCCTAAGAACTGAATATGTATGCGTAAGAACGGAATATATATGTGTAAGAACTGAATATATATGCGTAAGAACGGAATATGTATGCCTAAGAACTGAATATATATGTGTAAGAACGGAATATATATGCGTAAGAACGGAATATATATGCGTAAGAAAGGAATATATATGCGTAAGAACGGAATATATATGCGTAAGAACTGAATATATATGTGTAAGAACTGAATATATATGTGTAAGAACTGAATATATATGTGTAAGAACTGAATATATATGTGTAAGAACTGAATATATATGTGTAAGAACTGAATATATATGCGTAAGAACTGAATATATATGTGTAAGAACTGAATATATATGCATCAGAACGGAATATATATGTGTAAGAACTGAATATATATGTGTAACAACTGAATATATATGCGTAAAAACTGAAAATCAATGCGTCAGAACTGAATATATGCGAAAGATCTGAATATATATGCGTAAGAACTGAATATATATGCGTAAAAATGGAATATATGCGTAAGAACTGAATATATATGTGTAAGAACTGACTATATATGTGTAAGAACTGTATATATATGTGTAAGAACTGAATATATATGTGTAAGAACTGAATATATATGCGTAATAACTGAATATATGCGTAAGAACTGAATATATATGCGTAATAACGGAATATATATGTGTAAGAACTGAATATATATGTGTAAGATCTGAATATATATGTGTAAGAACTGAATATATATGTGTAAGAACTGAATATATATGTGTAAGAACGGAGTATATATGCGTAAAAACAGAATATATGCGTAAGAACTGAATATATGCGTAAGAACTGAATATATATGTGTAAGAACTGAATATATATGCGTAAGAACGGAATATATATGACTAAGAACTGAATATATAAGCCTAAGAATGGAATATATATGCGTATGAAAGGAATATATATGCGTAAGACCGGAATATATATGCGTAAGAACTGAATATATATGCGTAAGAACTGAATATATATGCGTAAAAATGGAATATATGTGTCAGAACTGAATATAGATGCGTAAGAACTGAATATATATGTGTAAGAACTATATATTTATGTGTAAGAACTGAAAATATATGTGTAAGAACTGAATATATATGTGTAAGAACTGAATATATATGCGTAAAAACTGAATATATGCGTAAGAACTGAATATATATGCGTAAGAACGGAGTATATATGTGTAAAAACTGAATATATATGTGTAAGAACTGAATATATATGTGTAAGAACTGAATATATATGTGTAAGAACGGAATATATATGCGTAAGAATGGAATATATATGAGTAAGAACTGAATATATATGTGTAAGAACTGAATATATATGTG
>JAWPHD010025338.1:0-16627 GCA_037043455.1 Cyrtodaria siliqua
GCCTACATTACTTTATTATTTTAAAAGGTACTAGTATGCCATATACATTGCTTTGGCATAACTGTAACTACCCATAGACTGCAATAGCTACCTCAATACAATATCGGCAGCCGATGATACTGAACACAGCTACATGTTAAATAACTGAATCCTAACCATGTCTTCCATAGCTCAGTAGGTATAGTGCAAGTATTATGCTGACAAAAAGTCGCCCAACTACAACATCATCCGTGTTATTATTTACTGGTCCTTTGGGATAATCAGGCCCAATCTGTGTAGCTTTAAAGTAGAATATCGCTTTAGTCGGTGCTAGGAGGCGTGAGAGGTGTTGCATATTATAATTTCCTCTCACGAACAGACTCAATAAAACTGAGTCTGCAACTTTTCTCTCTTGTTTGTGTTTGTTGCTTCCAAGGGATCACCTTTTCAGTACTTATTTACATATAGAGATGCATAATGTTACGTTGAATAAACCACATTAAACATTGTATCATTAACAGAAGGCAATAACATTCATTTAAAAATTATTATTCTATCATTAAATCCATCAAAATATCTGCCATGACAGTAAAATTGACCGTAATTTAAACTGAATGAACCCATATTGGTGTTTTAAACTGAGATCGCACCAAAAGATGATTCATAGCTATACATATATATTCAATACAGGAAGACGAAAGTGTACGAATATTTCGTATAAAGGCACACTTTTCAAATATATTTTATGGTATATGCTCAGAACCCCTAGTTGGACATCCTGTAACTAATACATGTTGTATCTCCTATTGATATCATTGAGCATGAATGTCGTTTTATTTTGCTTGTAAAATATTTTGTCAAGAAGTCTGTCTCCTCCCACCAATAAATTAAACAAACTTATATAACCGGGTCTCGGGTGCAAGATTTAACACACAAAACTTCCCAGGTTTAAATTATTTATTCATTGGTCCAGGTTCGCAATTGCGAATCAAACCATATTTTGAGCCTGAAACATATAAGAACAACAACGGTAAAACTAAGTGAAAATCTATCAGATAAGCTAAACGGCTCAATTCAGCAAATGCAACATTTCACGTACATGTATACTATAAAAACAGTCTTACCAGAATCGCTTCCATAATATGCGTTTCTCAATAAATTTGCTCAAAGATAAGAACTTATGTAATATGGCAAAGCCTATCTAGAAACTATCAATCTATAGCTAAGTTTGGTCTCGCGACCTTACCCTCAGAAAGCTAGATGCAGAATGCCACGTAGGTAGAGATAGGAAGGCGGGAGTTAGTAATTTTAGCGCCAATAAGGGGTTATCGGGTGTCAACCCCGTGCATGCAGTGAGAACTTCTCGTCCCTCGATAAACACCCTAAACCATTCACTCACACCATATCGACACAATAAACACAGAGACAACTCACCACGAAACAGTTAGTATGAGCGCTTGCCAGCTTAGCATATAAATATATTTAAAACAATTGATTCTATCATCAAAACACTTTATAAACACTCGGTTACACTTACTTTCTTCTATTTTTGTTTCTGCTTGCCAAATATGTTTTCTCTCAAACAGTTCCCACTCCCCCACCCCTCCAATGATTGAAACGTTTCCAATAATATCAAATATGGGCCATGTAAAATGAAGGTGGTGGGGTAGAAAATATCATAAAACTGACATAGCTTCCTTATTTTTTGGCCCATAGACATCAGATCGGTTTTAAATCAAAGAACAGACAATATGCTGTTCAGCAAACCACGTTAAAAGAGAAAGAGACGCCTATTTTAGTTTCCGTTGACGATAAAGCATGTTGTTGACACCTACCTGCAGATTCGACCCGCTATCACACCTTTGGATGTTTGGTGCAAATATCTTATTTAAAGCATTATTTACTGAAAAAGTATGTTACTGGTAATTGAATGGTACAGGGCGACATTAGGCCTGTCCTTTTAGAAATAAGGTTTAAACAGCACTGAACACACCAATGGTTACCCCTTTAAAGTTTCAGTATCGTCAGAATGCGCATTTGGCTCAAGCAGGTGAGCAAACTTAGGCTTTAAATGTTGCAATCACTTAACATTAAATACAGTACTGAACTGGCTCAATTTTTCAAAGAGGAACTTCAGAATTTATGAATTTCTTGTTACAACGTGTACTGTGATTAAAACGTCTACAACATCACAGTTGTGTCCTTTCTCTAACTAACTGCACTTTTTTTTTTTTACAAAACATCTTGGGATTTCCTTGGAATATATATGGAATTAAGTGTGCAGTATATGCAATATATAGCGGAAATACGCACCCTGCGTTTCTTTTTCCTTTCAGTATAACTACCTTTACTCCCTACCAGAATGTGGAGGTGTTTTATTTTGTTGATCAGTGATTGGTCAAATTATTTTGATGATGTCATGTCATGTGAACGTCATTAATACAGATACTTGTAACAGTCCGGTTAATGTCCAATTAATGTCCAAGTCTACAGTCGAAAACAACTGTCGTGGTCGGTTATCAATACCGCGATCCACCAGCCACTAGTTCTAATCATTATTCTCGGCCTAGTTTATAATAAGCATACAAATTAAGTGACAGTTTTAATTTAGGCAGTTTGTTTAGTTTAAACATATTTATTTTACATCGATTGCGAAACAAGTTATTGCAACTTAGATTAATCACTCTCGATGGCTTCCTGGGTAGAACCAGTACTAAGCAATGTGGATTAATTATCTTGCTCAAGGATAAATAACGTGGCCGCGGCGAGGATCGAACCCACGACCTCCCGATCTGGAGTTCGGCGCTCTACCACTGGACCACGCACTCCACTTTGGTTAAAGTTCTCTTGTAAAACTGAATCAATCCGTCGATTCGAGGTGGTCACATCCCGGATTTTTCAAACGCATCCCTGCTGTACCTTACTCGGGCAAGTAAGGTACGTCATCCTTCGGAGGGGATGTAAAGTCGTCGGTCCCGTGTGCAGGTAGAGTAATTATATGTGCACGTTAAAGATCCCGCTGTACTTCTGTTTAATCAGCGATTCACGCACGTAAGCCTTTCACATAAACGGGTCTGCTCATACGAGTGTGTAGCAGTAAATACAGATAGGAATATCAAGTTACGATTTTAAGTTTTCACCTTTTCAACCTGTGAAGACGTGTGTTTTTACAGAAACGTTAAGGGGTCTCCTTTTTCGCATTATGTATATGTGCAAGTTTCCAGGAAATTAATTTTATACAAGTAATGGTGATATAATACAAGAACACAATAATGTCGGATAAAGTGGATTTTAAATTGTAAGCAGGTATCCGTTAAGGGACTTCGGTTTAAAGTAATAGAGATTTTAAGGTTATATCTATGCTAGATCATGTATTTAATAATTACAAAACAGAATAGTCACCTAATTAGTTTGTGATTCCCGTCTATATGCCACAACTCGTTTGGTCCTTTCACATAGTAAGATCTCCTTTTCAAGCGTCTTAAAGTACGGCCTGTTACACCCATAGGGTTTACATAATTTATTGACTCTCGCAGTCTCGTTCTAGGAACACGAATGTTTCTGAAGTTATTAGTATATGAACAATAAGTAGCAATCAGTTGTCAATCCTGTAAAACACACACACACATTAATTCAATAGCTACTACTGACAAGTATATTTGATCGAAACAATAAGAAACACGAAAAAGGTAAAATGCGACGCCGAGCATACGTAATTATATTACTGAAGATTAAATGTATACAACGCATCTATATGTTATTTATTTGCTATAATAGTCTTGGATTGTTATTACAAGCTAGGTACGATATGTACTAGTCAGGCAGTTTAAAGAGTGTATAATCATGATAATACAGAAATCATAGTTGAATACAACACTTTTGCAACAAAAAGGTAAGTTTAACATTGAGAGGAAGCATATAACTGTTCTCGCATGTATAAATATGTACAGTTACCAGTAAACATATCTGGCTCATTATACGGCAATTTAACTGATGCCAGAAAAGTCATAATCGCTACATGATGTCAATATTTTAAAGTGTTGGTGACGTCTACGTTATCCGCCGATAACGTAAAATAAAGACGACTTAAGTTTGTTATAAAAAAAGTCGGATTAAAAAGTTGGTGGACAGGTCAAAGGAACGTTTTTAAAGTTGAAATATTACCAGATGCTATATTTACCTGATTGATAAATGGCCCCTGAGCATACTCTCCCCAGTAGTAGGATGTTCACTCATCACTTCTGTTACTACAGCGTCTAGTTCAGCTTGTGACGTGGCGGTATATGAATCCAACCCAAATTCTGTCATTCGTCTATCAAGTGTTTTGACACTAAATCCCACACGAAATGCAATTTCCCGTTTAGTTAATCCTAGTCTTTGCAATTCTTCTATCTCCTCTTTTTGAATGCAATATTTCGGCTTTCCGTTACCACTGTCAAGAGTCGGAACGCGTCTGTTAGCTGAAAGCTGACGAATTTTCATAGCCGTTCTGCTGTTGCAATCTGTGCCAACCTTATCCCAATCGTTCCTCGACATCATCGTTACAACTTCCGGGGTAATCTGTTAGTTGGAAAATACTTACATATTTTAACAAAAACAGTATTTTATATTCCTCTATACACGAACAAAACAGGTTTAAGAGTACTTTCATTTTTAGACTCACGTGTCGTTACTTATTAACTTTATGCATTACTATGTGATATTGTTTTATCAAAATTTCAAAATATCAGTAGAACCGACGGATGCTACCCGAATGAATATTTGACTTAATAGATTGTTTTGTTTTACAACTGTTAGAAATGACATTGAAGAGAAAAATGAACCCCACCAAGTGTAACCTAAACTGACAATGAATAAAAATAACAAAGCGGCAATAACTCAAATGTGTTGTCTTGTTCAATCGTACCAAGTTTCATTCAAATCCCATAAGTAGTTTTCAAGTTATGTTCCGGACAATAGTTACAAGTAAAAGACCAGAACTCTGATAGCGTTATTGTTCTTGCGCTCTGCACTTCTCCATCAATGCCCTCTTCCAATATGTCAAGTTTCATTCTAATCCCATTACTGATTAGTAGTTATTAAGTTCTACTCCGGACAATAGTTATCATTATATAAAAAACTAAAGTCATTAACTCGAATTATAATGAAGATAGAGTCATGCTTCTTGCGCTCTGTAGCTCTGTACTGCCCCTCGTTGCCCTCTATCATCGTTTCAAGTTTCATTCAAATGGTTCAGTAGTTTTTGAGTTATGATCCAGCAAAATATGCCGGACGGACGGAAGGACAGACGGACAAAGCGGCGACTATAATTATGCTCTCCAGACATGTTATGGGAGCATACAAACCGGAGACAAAACATATAATCAACACCGAGAGCTGTATGCTTATATAGGCCCTACATACTGGTAGTTTACAAAACAAAAACAAAACAAAAATAAATTCATGGAATTGATATACCCCGCCATTTGAAAAAAATATCCCTTGCTTCCTACACATCATTTCTTGCTATTGATATTGTACACCGACTTGGTGTGGGTAGGTATAACAGCTTAAAGGGGGTACATCAGGATTTTCTAGAAACATATTAAATTATAAAAATGTTCCATTTCATGATAAAACACTTATATCAATCAAAATATGCTGTTAGAACCATATTGTTAATGTCAAAACTTTGAATACACCATATAGCTAGGACGGAATCAGACGTAAATGCTGAAATTAACCATGGTGCGTCACCTAATATAGCACGTATTTCTGTGCTGAATCAATTTCTTTGCAAAACAGGGATCATTTTTAGGCTCATTCATTACGTTTTGGCCATGTAGAATAGAAAATGTTAATATTTGTCAATTTTAAGTCGGACACTTAGTTTACGTTTTTCTCGTAATCTGAACTCCTCCTTCATCCCTGAACTCTTACATCAATTTAAGGAGGGTGTTCGTATTTAACACCGTGGTTGCATAGGATGTGTAGATGACAACAATCTTTTTAAATACATGGTCTGACACCCTAGGTCCAGAGGTCAAGGTCAATAGATCAAATTTACCAAAATTAACATTACAGGTACACTTTTCAAAATTGTTAATACAACTTTTTTTGCATTCTTATTGTTTCGTTGTAACCTGACCTTCTTTTATGCCAGTTAATGGAGGGTATTCATATTTGACATAGTGGTGTGTAACAGCGAGGTGCGGATATTTACGATGGGCCCCCATCGACTTTGCACTAGTTTTAACTTGTCAACGCTTTCAGTGGTATCAACAATTTGGCCAAGTTTTGTAAAGATCAGATAAATATTGAAGGCCCTATTGTCTTCAAAAGGGAAAACAGCATTTTAACTAAATCAAGGGCCATAACATGATGATGTCAGCTGTAGCCATCTGAAAGCAGATCTTGGTCATGGGATCCGATCTCTTAATTTGATAAAGGACCAACGGACTGAGGTCAAATATGATCATATGTTATTCATTATGTTATATTAATCCATACAGTGTTGTTTTTTCTTTTTGCTGCTTTTATAGACGTTATTGGGTCATATTACCAATGCCAAAACATGACTTTTTTCCCAATTGAAAGAAGAAAAGAAAAAACACTGAAAAGTTGCAAAAGTGTGGCAAGTATTGAATACGGAATGCCTTTAATGCATCTGTTGATCTTGGTGTACTGTAAACTGTATGAAAGATACAATTATGCAATACATGTTTTACCGTTTTGTTTCCAAATTTTATGAAAAATCCCCAATTGTGACGGTGCGGGTTATATTCTCAAAATATAAATAAAAAAAAGTGAAAGTGGCGGATCAAGGGGGAGGGGTGCGTAGTTTTTCAAAAAATTGTTGACAAGAAAAAAACAACAACAAAAAAACAACAAGAGGCCCAAAAGGGCCTGTGGACGCTGTACTGGCTAAAGTGTTCACAAGGCAGAAAATGGCGTTTTTCAGAAAAAATGAGGGCCGTCAATCCAGTGTTACTGGTCCGATTTGGCTGTTTTTCGAACTTATCTTATAGCTTTCATTGTTATTAACAATACGTGATGCAGTGCAAGTCTGATTAAGATCAAATAATAAATGAAGGTGCTAAATTGTTCACAAGGCAGAAAATAGCATTTTTCAGCAAAACAAGGGCCATAACTCCAGTGTGACTGACCCAAATCAGCTGGTTTTCAAACTTGTCCAAGCTTTCATTCATGATGATACTGAACAACCACTGCGGGGATACATGATGTATCCAGAATTGTACTGAACAACCACAGCAGTCTCAGCCAAAAAGAAAAACAATCTAGGGTACGACTAGAAGACTTAACATAAGAAATGACGTTAATCCTGGCTAATACTTAGAGGTTATATATGTATTTATATGTATTTAGAGATCTATCACATTGCATTTTTGTTCCCATGCTTTCCTGATAATTACATCAAATAAGCCTATTTCACACTTTTCATTGTATCATTGTGTCTTTCTTCCAGATTCGTTCCATATTTTATCATATACATGTGTCACAGACTAAAATATGGAATAGGAATTTAGAGCAGAATGGTCAAAATCTCATACCATAATGGCATTCTAATTCCATTCCATCCCAGGTTTTAGAGTATGCCGATTTACACACGGTGCATTTAAACCATACGTTTTCCACCTCGACACCGCAATACAATTTCTCAAATAACTCGCTGTAAATTAGTTAATTGTTGTTGCAATGTGTTAATCGCATGAAAAGATACTAACCTCTTCTTCTAAAAATCTTACCCGAGCTTCATCGGATACTTTAACATAATTTAAGATGTCTATCATTGTCGCCATTTCTTATTCACAAGCAGTGTCAATAGATGGCGCTATTTGAAGAAAAACCACGTGACCACACATACTACAACATAATAGAAACTTACTACATCATAATGAAAACAGACCACATCATAATCGAAAGTAACCACATCATAATGAAAAGCGACCTCATCATAATGACAAATGACCACATCATAATGGAAAGTGACCACATCATAATGATAAATGACCACATCATAATGTAAAGTGACCACATCATAATAGAAACTGACCACATCATAACTAAAACAGACCACATTATAATGAAAAGTGACCACATCATAATGTAAAGTGACCACATCATAATAGAAACTGACCACATCATAATTAAAACAGACCACATCATAATGAAAAGTGACCACATCATAATGTAAAGTGACCACATCATAATAGACACTTACCACATCATAATGAAAAGTGACCACATCATAATGGAAAGTAACCACATCATAATGATAAATGACCACATCATAATGTAAAGTGACCACATCATAATAGAAACTGACCACATCATAATTAAAACAGACCACATCATAATGAAAAGTGACCACATCATAATGTAAAGTGACCACATCATAATAGACACTTACCACATCATAATGAAAAGTGACCACATTATAATGGAAAGTAACCACATCATAATGGAAAGTGACAACATCATAATGGAAAATGACCATATCATAATGACAAATGACCACATCATAATGCAATGCGACCACATCATAATGGAAAGTGACCACCTCATAATGAAAGGGACCACATCGTAATGGAAAGTGACCACATCATAATGTAAAGGAACCACATCATAATGGAAAGTGACCACATCATAATGACAAATGACCACATCATAATGGAAAGTGACCACATCATAATGACAAATGACCACATCATAATGGAAAGTGACCACATCATAATGACAAATGACCACATCATAATGTAAAACGACCACATCATAATGTCAAGTAACCACATCATAATGACAAATGACCACATCATAATGACAAATGACCACATCATAATGTAAAGCGACCACATCATAATGGAAAGTGACCACATCATAATGAAAGTGACCACATCATAATGGAAAATGACCATCAAAGTCGTGTTTGGCGTTCCATAATTTTAGAACATTGGTTAGCAGCTTAGACGTGTACTAGATTAGCCGCCTATAATATCCTGTTTAAAAGAGAGACACAGATTGGGTTATGGATATTTTGGATAACTATTTCTGACAAACTATGATCATTAAATAATGCTCAGGATATCATGTAACATTATTCGGTTAGTTTATATTTTCCTCTTTTCAATGAGGTAACAAGCATAACAAACATCAATAATACTATAAAGCAATACATTCTCAATAAAAAAATTACCGGCGGATGCTTTGCATCACAATTTTCTCATCGGATTTCTGATTGAAGCTTTTAAGGTCGTTCAACTGTTTACAACGTCCACGTGCGAACTAGTTTGAACTGGTGCTATGATAAATCAATCCATTGTCCATTGGAATTGTCGCCTCGCATGGAAAGCACGTGAGTTCAATCTTCGGCCGAGTCATACCAAAGGCTTCTAAAATGGTACTGGGCCTATTAGCTCCCTTGAAGTTGGGCATATAAAGGGTTGTTCTAGGACTGATCGGGCCGCAATCTCTAGTTCTTTGCATCCACGTCAGTATTGTGACCCTGGTAGAGATTGGTCGGCCCGGTGTCTGCAAAATGTGACTGGGTGGTATCATGCCATGTGTCTACGACGTGGCAGCATTATAAAGTTTAGCTGTTAGAATGTTAGACAGATATGATTGAAATTATGTGTACACAATCTTAAAGTTAAAATAATACTGGATTATTAATTGTGTGCTCATTTCAATGTTTGATAAATACAAATACTTTAAGATTATCGTCTGTCCCTTTAATCTCACATTTTTGTTGAACACTTACTAATAGTTTTTATTTTCTTAATCATTATAAAAATCGTATGTATATGATTTAAACGTAGTTGTTTAACACCATTTTCAAAATTTAACAAACTGAGCTTATTCAGGGAGAGTACATCACTTGTACATGTAATGGTTGACCTATGTTCAGATTGATTGATTGAGCTGTATTGGTTTGCATGTCAGGCAGGCACTGATTATGTATATATAAACCTCTGAGACGAACGTTAACTTTGGAAAAGACACTAAGTTTAAATCATGTACATACTTTTTTTTTGTAATAAATGTCCACCGTACATGAAGGAACATTTTATTCCTATATATTTATAGTCATAATACCAGCTGACAAAGTCATCCAAACATTTTTGTACATACGGTCTTGTCTGCTAAGTCAACATTTTATTACAATGATATTCGGGCCTGAGTAAATTAAACAAAAGAAAATATTAGTAAGAGTCAAGTCCCACTTGACTACTCGGATCGCTTGGTATTTTATTAGTATTGATTTAATCCAGTGTGATATTATTAGTTATTTGTCATAACAATCTGTGAAAAACTGAGGGAGGAGACATATACATTTTGGGGCGGACGGACAGATAAAGACATGACCCACCCAACAGTTAGTCATAGACATGTCAACTCGTATCTGACATTCAATTATTTCTTCATTATTTAATCCAATAATATGATTGCCACCAATAAATAACCACAAGAAAATGTTGATTCGCCGTAGATAGTGAATATGCCTATTGAAACATCCTTTCGCCAATGTGTGTCCGTAGCCTAGGCATGACACTCTAGCTAAAATCATAAATCGAGAGGTTGCTGTATCAGAGCTTTATCTTCCTATGTATCATTCCCTCTCTCTGCGGCGGCTGAAAATCACCGAAACACTGTTTTGATGAGCCGTTAATCAAAAATTCACATTTCTTGCGTATATGATAGCTATGATATAATGCTCTAGCTACGCCCCTGTAAACAGTGTATATGTATCACTTCCTGTTTACCGTAAAAAATAAGAAGCGTTATGTCCCTTGGTAAAGATTAAATCGTTAAAATCAGCTTGATGAGGAAGTTGTTGCACAGGTAGGCCTACACAGTTTTTATGTTGTTTTATATCTGTTATATTGCCTCTAAAACCTAAATTCCGCGATGTTATGTAGCATGACAATCGGTGCTACCCATAAAACGAGAAAGCTGTCTGTTTAATAGGGACAGATTCAGGAGGACGGGTTAAAGTCTCACCGGCGCAACTAAGTTTCGTTGATGTGTTCTTGGGCAAGCCACTTAATGGTTGGTTCGTCGGATGGGGACATAAACCGGTCTCTCCCGTGTATCGGAATTAATTCTTCAAGCCCGTTGAGTGGTGGGGCAGGTTCCCGGATTTCTATCTCTTTTTCCACTCCCTCCGGTGTTATATAAATAACATGTTATGTGGTATGAACCATTAAACAACATTCAATTTAAAGACATCCCCCACTGCGATCTTAACTGTTTTCGGGCATGGCAAAAAGCAAGGACATAACAGTTTAAAAGTTATGCTTTTTGACCGTAAAGAAGCTTTAAAGAGGCTACATCATGTTTTTCATGGGGGTCTAGGGATCCGACTTAAAATTACATATAGGAAATTTTCTATTCCACCTTGTCCATACGTTACACGTAAATGTGGTGGAAGTAACGACATTTTGTAGTGGAATAACGCCTCATTGGGGTGTAAATTTACACAGAAGGTAAGAAAATGATTATTTGTTTATTCCAGAAGTTTGACATAGAGCAAGTTGTGGTTTTCGAACACTCGCATGAACGCTGTTTTGTCTAACAATTCGTATTTTTTTCAAACATTCAGGAAATTATGACCTTTTCTATCCAAACACAATGAAGTGCACAGAAAAAAACAAAAGTTAATCGGTCAAATGCATTAAATGGCGCTGTACATTATTCTGTGAAGTAAATGACACTCTCCTACGCAATGTTTTCAAGTTTGTTGGTATATTTACATTCCAGAAATATTTTGATAATATATTTTTGTAACGCCAATGATGTGGTGGGGGTTCTCTAAAACGAAGTAACGCCTCAGGTCAGTTAGCATTTTAAAGAAACGTTTTCTTCTTTTTTTTCAAGGACACAAACACGTTTTTATCATTCGCACTTTTCAGCATTTGTTAGCTGACCCATATATATATATATAGACACACATATTTACCTCTGTTTCTCTGTAAAAATATGCAGTAGAACAACCAAGCTTGGCTCATATTTGTGTAATGGGTAAAAAGGTAATGGTATCCCGTAGCATGGTGGCTGTTGGCCGTCACTGTGTCAGTGGCACGACTTATGTAAGGCGGATCCCATACCTATCCTTTCACCGCCTGAATATTCCCTGAATTGAATCAGGTACCCACTCACTGCTGGGTGATTGCGAGTTTTTCAGTCACTTGCCACCACCGAAGCTCGAATACGCGACCTTCAGCTGCTCCAACTTCGAACACTGTAACCGCTCGGCCACGGCGGCTCTCTGTATAATGATAAACACAATGCAAAGCTATAGATTCGAACAACACATGACCATTACATTGACATTTACTGGTCATTTAAGAGGGCTGGCGTGGCGCAGTCGGTAGCGCGGCGGATTTGTAACCGGAGGCCCCGGGTTCATTCCTCCGTGGTGCCACTGAGTTTCTTCGGTGTGTACTTGGGTAAGACACTTTCCCTTAGCCTCGTCCGTCGGATGGGGACGTAAACCGGCCGGTCCCGTGTATCGGTCTATCCTCCGAGCACAATGAAAAACCATAGGAATCTATTCCCGGATTCCTATGTATCCTTCCTCTCTCTCTGGGGCGGCTCTAAATAACCTGTTGATGAGCCGTTAAACAACATTCAATTCAATGGTCATTTACTTAAGTCTTGTATTTTAATTGTGGTGTATCTGGTGTTTTTTTATAGTGTGTAATAATGTTTGTTAATGATAGGAGATATAGTTTATATATGGCAGAGCAGGGCAGGGCAGGGCAGGGCTAAAACGTCTATGAGAAAACAAATACAAAGTAATACATTGCAAAGAGTGCAGTAAACAGTTCACACATAATTCATATTACATTCATGATAATAAATCGATAACTGGAAATGTGTAGGTGCATGTATACTTAACCCTAATTCGTTGCTCGATTTCCTGTTGAAAACAAAAGATGGTAAACGGTGTAAGTTGTACAACTGTTTAACCCTTAAATGACAAGAAAAAATTGATGCAAAGCATCAATTTGCCTGTCCGTAGATATCATCTACCGGTGTATATCATCTACCGGTGAGATCCGATATTTCAACAAAAACAAATGTTCCGTTACCCACCATTGGACAGAAAAGGAGGCGAGAGTTTGACACCAGTCTTCAAAACAATATTAGAAAACAATAAATTAAAGATGTTTATTTCGTAAAATAAAATGATGAAAAGAAATGAATAAATTGAAATAAAAAAAAATGAAATCGAGAGAATGGAAAAAACAAAACTAGAAACCTATGAAACTTAATAATGTCCACAAGTTGTATCTTGGCAGATTAAACCACGATTTATGACGGATAAAATGCTTCAGGCAGATTTATACTGTTACACCTGTAGTAGATATCTAAATCATTGCAGTATTGATTAACTCTTACAACCGTGCTTAAAACAATAAAACGCGGGAAATACATTAAAATAAGCCGGATTTATGTATATCGGACAATTCTAGAAGATATTTTGTTTCGCCTGTAATTATCGATATACGATTGGAACATAGGAAATGATCACCTAATGCGTCTTCTTAAAACTGATCGGAGGTTCGGACCCCATTAATCGCGGACCTAGTAGTTTCAATTTTAGGCAAACAGCTTCCGATACAAGTCAAACTGTTGTTCCCCCGACATCTGGATTACATTTTGGGCAAACAGCGCCCGTTACAGCTCAACATGTTCTTCGACATCAAAATGAGGAAATTGGGGGTGGCACGAATACGAAAACGTACCGAGTTTTCGACATTCATATGAACTATGGTTACTTGGGAGGTTATCCTAATATAAATTGCTTCACTGCGCATCTACCGTTTCACTCATACACGTAAATTACAGCTAAGTAAAGCGCATTCCAAACACGATCGTGGCCAAGCGTCTGATCTATGTTCTATAACAAAAATATACGTGTATTGGATTTCACTCAATATTGTTTACATAATGCAGACGCGTCACTTACATAAGGAAGTAAGGTGGCGGGATATCTATCAACTGTGAAAATGGCTACACCTATTGTAGCACACCCATTACATCACAGGAAGTGTCGGCCTGGGGTAGTCGCATAATGGCGTCAATAAATAATTCTCATTTCTTTTTGTAAAAAAAGGCATTTTCACTAATTTAAAGTGCTATTTTTGGTTTATATCACATTGTTAATCTATTTGTTACATTTTTCAAGCATTGTCATGTTAAAATTGTGAGTTTTTAATTTATTTTGCTTATATGGAAATGAGTGTATGAATACAATATTATGGCATCTCAGTATGTTTATAAAGGGACCATTCATTCATGAGAAAAGTTCTTTCTTAGAAGATACATGACCCCCATTTTTCTGTGGATTTCTTGGCAGCGTATGTGTCATTTGCGATGAGAATGTAAGTTATTCATTTAAATTTGGGCCTAGATATGAATGACAACATGGCATTTAAATTTTAATTCACACACAACTCAACAATCAATGGGCGTTTTACACCTATAAAACAAGCAGGTTAACATAATGGCGGACTACTACAGTCGTTTATATTTAAACGTTGTGTAGCAGTCTAACCCTATATGTAAGGAGCCGGAAGTACTCGTAGGAGGCGGTACGAGTATACTGCTTTACTGCGCATGTATCGTTTAACAAACTCAAACAAGCGACAGTCACAGGCCGATTTTTGAAACGGTGAATATGACGATAACCAGGCGTCTGATCTACGTTCTATAAAAATATCTAGAATCTTGGGCTTTCCCTAGACTGTTTAACTGCGTATATCTCATATAGCAAACGCAAAACAAATGTAGGTGTGTTATGTTTTGTTTCTCCAGTTGGGCGTGGGATGGTATTTTCGAAATTATCCAGGGTGACTAGTGTATTTTCCAGTTGTTGTTGTTTCCTGGGAAGTGGTTTTAAGAGAATGAGGATAAAGAATATTTTATTAGGAAGGGGTAAACCACCGATTTTAAGAGAATATTTAAAAACAATAACCTAGGGGTTATTCTGTAGAGGTAAGAAAGGGATTTCCAGAGGATTAATGGGGTATTTTGTAGATTTTCCACGTGACAGGACCTGATATTTTCGGTTTTTGTTGTTGTTTCAATCCAGTGGTGTATTTTGGGTTAAAAAACATTTCATAGTCGGGGTAGCGTGTGTGCGTGAGGGTGTTGAGTATGGATATAATTTGGTAAATCCCATAACTGCCTAACAGAAAGAAAGATAAAAATAACGGACAGGGAAAGCAGCATTCAAGGACGACAGTCAACTACAAAACACAAAAACAAACATGCAAACAGACAAACGAGAAGGCAAAAGTAATAAAAAATGCAAACGACATCACAAACACAAAAGGGTTGACAATAGGGCTACCGCCTTGGAACGGTCAGTGGCAACAATGGCCACTGGGGGTTTAAACCGGTTCTAGGGTGCACCAAACCTCACACTTACAGGACAGTGTAAATAAAGAAATCCCCGCCATGATCTAATCTCTAACCAACAAGGCAGCATCAATAAGCAATATAAGTAAAACACAAATATGCTCGTGTAAATATAATATAAAAAACCCAATAGCATAGAAAGCCACAATGAAGGTACTCAATTCCTTGGCAGAAGCCAGAGCAACAAGAGAATAAACCATTAAGGGCACTACAGGAAAGATCATAGACAAACATCAAACGCCACCGTCCAAATGAGCTTTAGGTAGGCGTCATCATAGGGTCCACAGCCTGTCCGGTCATCGTACAATTAAAGAGGAAAGCATAGTGGCACCTGTAAAAGGGTCCACCACCAAGCATGCAGTACGTTGCAAAATGATAGGGTCATAACCTCTTTTGATAAACTTTTTAACAAGTTTAACAAAGATAGTATGAAATTGATTACGATAGAATCACATCACCATAGAAGTCAGGTTGTGATAGAAGTTCATGTATGCCTAATACTCGGGTTATGATTCACCCACCCGCGCCCCTCCCCGCCCTGGAGAATATCAACAAATGTCTAAAAAAGCTCTTCAAGTGCCTGCTTAAGTAGCTAAGTGCCCAAGAAAGATATAGACGTCAAGAACTGCGTCAAAGAAAGGAGCGTAGAGCATACATACTCATTGCAAAAAAACAACAACAAAAAAAAATAAATAATAATAATACGAAGTCCAAACTCCAATAAAAACGAGGGGGCATGGGTATAAGGTAGCGTCTTGTCTTATTTAGTTTTCATGAAATTCCAAAAAATATCAGGCTAATTTATCAACATTTCAAAGGTAGAATAGACGTGTAATTTCTAGAGGGTATTGGGGCAATGGTCTCCCAGTTTAAAAAAAAAATAAAATAAAAAAAAATATTTTTTTTAGATGGCGCAGTCTATCGAGTTTGGGGAGACTTCTTTTTAGGACTAAACAGTTAGGCAAAACGTATTTCTGAGCGTTATTACACAAAGTCTACTTTAGGAATATTTAATAAGAAAACGCTCCCCACCCCACCCCTTTCATTTTGTGTGCTCTTTTAGATTTCTTTTGGAATTTTTGTATCTATGAAAAATGTTTGGGATATAAATAATAACTGGGTGGGTACACGCAAAAGCAAGTATGCATTTATAAATTATATCACCCAAATAGGTGGGGTGGGGATTGGGGTAGCAACGGGAGTACCCAGGGAAATACCCTAG
>JAWPHD010025339.1:0-16624 GCA_037043455.1 Cyrtodaria siliqua
TAACAGGCCCGTAATAATAGATAATATATGCTTACCATCAGAAGCACACCATGTAGTTACAGACCCGCAATAATAGATAGTATATGCTTACCATCAGAAGCACACCATGTAGTTACAGGCCCGTAATAATAGATAATATATGCTTACCATCAGAAGCACACCATGCAGTTACAGGCCCGTAATAATAGATGATATATGCTTACCATCAGAAGCACACCATGTAGTTAGAGGCCCGTAATAATAGATAATAGATGCTTACCATCAGAAGCACACCATGTAGTTACAGGCCCGTAATAATAGATAATATATGCTTACCATCAGAAGCACACTATGTAGCTACAGGCCCGTAATAATAGATAATATATGCTTACCATCAGAAACACACCATGCAGTTACAGGCCCGTAATAATAGATAATATATGCTTACCATCAGAAGCACACCATATAGTTACAGGCCCGTAATAATAGATAATATATGCTTACCATCAGAAGCACACCATGTAGTTACAGGCCCGTAATAATAGATAATATATGCTTACCATCAGAAGCACACTATGTAGCTACAGGCCCGTAATAATAGATAATATATGCTTACCATCAGAAGCACACCATGCAGTTACAGGCCCGTAATAATAGATAATATATGCTTACCATCAGAAGCACACCATATAGTTACAGGCCCGTAATAATAGATAATATATGCTTACCATCAGAAGCACACCATGTAGTTACATGTCCATAATAATAGATAATATATGCTTACCATCAGAAGCACACCATATAGTTACAGGCACGTGATAATAGATAATGTATGCTTACCATCAGAAGCACGCCATGTAGGTACATGTCCGTAATAATAGATAATATATGCTTACCAGCAGAAGCACACCATGTAGTTACAGGCCTGTAATAATAGATAATATATGCTTACCATCAGAAGCACACCATGTAGTTACAGGCCCGTAATAATAGATAATATACGCTTACCATCAGAAGCACACCATGTAGTTACATGTCCGTAATAATAGATAATATATGCTTACCATCAGAAGCACACCATATAGTTACAGGCCCGTAATAATAGATAATTTATGCTTACCATCAGAAGCACAACATGTAGTTACAGGCCCGTAATAATGGATTATATATGCTTACTATCAGAAGCACACCATGTAGTTACATGTCCGTAATAATAGATAATATATGCTTACCATCAGAAGCACACCATGTAGTTACAGGCCCGTAATAATTGATAATATATGCTTACCATCAGAAGCACACCATGTAGTTACAGGCCCGTAATAATAGATAATATATGCTTACCATCAGAAGCACACCATGTAGTTACAGGCCCGGAATAATAGATAATATATGCTTACCATCAGAAGCACACCATGTAGTTACAGGCCCGGAATAATATATTATATATGCATGACATCAGAAGCACACCATGTAGTTACAGGCCCGTAATAATAGATAATATATGCTTACCATCAGAAGTTCACCATGTAGTTACAGGCCCGTAATAAAAGATAATATATGATTACCATCAGAAGCACACCATGTAGTAACAGACCCGCAATAATAGATAGTATATGCTTACCATCAGAAGCACACCATGTAGTTACAGGCCCGTAATAATAGATACTATATGCTTACCATCAGAAGCACACAATGCAATTACAGGCCCGTAATAATAGATAATATATGCTTACCATCAGAAGCACAGCATGTAGTTATCAGGCCCGTAATAATAGATACGATATGCTTACCATCAGAAGCACACTATGTAGTTACAGGCCCGCAATAATAGATAACATATGCTTACCATCAGAAGCACACCATGTAGTTACAGGCCCGTAATAATAGATAATATATGCTTACCATCAGAAGCACACCATGTAGTTACATGTCCGTAATAATAGATAATATATGCTTACCATCAGAAGCACAACATGTAGTAACAGGCCCGTAATAATAGATAATATATGCTTACCATCAGAAGCACACCATGTAGTTACAGACCCGCAATAATAGATAGTATATGCTTACCATCAGAAGCACACCATGTAGTTACAGGCCCGTAATAATAGATAATATATGCTTACCATCAGAAGCACACCATGCAGTTACAGGCCCGTAATAATAGATAATAGATGCTTACCATCAGAAGCACACCATGTAGTTACAGGCCCGTAATAATAGATAATATATGCTTACCATCAGAAGCACACTATGTAGCTACAGGCCCGTAATAATAGATAATATATGCTTACCATCAGAAGCACACCATGCAGTTACAGGCCCGTAATAATAGATAATATATGCTTACCATCAGAAGCACACCATATAGTTACAGGCCCGTAATAATAGATAATATATGCTTACCATCAGAAGCACACCATGTAGTTACAGGCCCGTAATAATAGATAATATATGCTTACCATCAGAAGCACACTATGTAGCTACAGGCCCGTAATAATAGATAATATATGCTTACCATCAGAAGCACACCATGCAGTTACAGGCCCGTAATAATAGATAATATATGCTAACCATCAGAAGCACACCATATAGTTACAGGCCCGTAATAATAGATAATATATGCTTACCATCAGAAGCACACCATGTAGTTACATGTCCATAATAATAGATAATATATGCTTACCATCAGAAGCACACCATGTAGTTACAGGCCCGTAATAATAGATAATATATGCTTACCATCAGAAGCACACTATGTAGCTACAGGCCCGTAATAATAGATAATATATGCTTACCATCAGAAGCACACCATGCAGTTACAGGCCCGTAATAATAGATAATATATGCTTACCATCAGAGCACACCATATAGTTACAGGCCCGTAATTATAGATAATATACGCTTACCATCATAAGCACACCATGTAGTTACATGTCCATAATAATAGATAATATATGCTTACCATCAGAAGCACATCATATAGTTACAGGCACGTAATAATAGATAATTTATGCTTACCATCAGAAGCACACCATGTAGGTACATGTCCGTAATAATAGATAATATATGCTTACCATCAGAAGCACACCATGTAGTTACAGGCCTGTAATAATAGATAATATATGCTTACATCAGAAGCACACCATGTAGTTACAGGCCCGTAATAATAGATAATATACGCTTACTATCAGAAGCACACCATGTAGTTACATGTCCGTAATAATAGATAATATATGCTTACCATCAGAAGCACACCATATAGTTACAGGCCCGTAATAATAGATAATTTATTCTTACCATCAGAAGCACACCATGTAGTTACAGGCCCGTATTAACGGATAATATATGCCTACCATCAGAAGCACACCATGTAGTTACATGTCCGTAATAATAGATAATATATGCTTACCATCAGAAGCACACCATCTAGTTACAGGCCCGTAATAATAGATAATATACGCTTACCATCAGAAGCACACCATGTAGTTACATGTCCGTAATAATAGATAATATATGCTTACCATCAGAAGCACACCATATAGTTACAGGCCCATAATAATAGATAATTTATGCTTACCATCAGAAGCACACCATGTAGTTACAGGCCCGTAATAATGGATAATATATGCTTACCATCAGAAGCACACCATGTAGTTACATGTCCGTAATAATAGATAATATATGCTTACCATCAGAAGCACACTATGTAGTTACAGGCCCGTAATAATAGATATTATATGCTTACCATCAGAAGCACACCATGTAGTTACAGGCCCGTAATGATAGATAATATATGCTTACCATCAGAAGCACACCATGTAGTTACAGGCCCGGAATAATAGATAATATATGCTTACCATCAGAAGCACACCATGTAGTTACAGGCCCGTAATAATTGATAATATATGCTTACCATCAGAAGCACACCATGTAGTTACAGGCCCGGAATAATAGATAATATATGCTTACCATCAGAAGCACACCATGTAGATACAGGCCCGTAATAATAGATAATATATGCTTACCATCAGAAGCACACCATGTAGTTACAGGCCCGTAATAATAGATAATATATGCTTACCATCACAAGCATACCACGTAGTTACATGTCCGTAATAGTAGATAATATATGCTTACCATCAGAAGCAAACCATGTAATTACAGGCTCGTAATAATAGATAATATATGCTTACCACCAGAAGAACACCATGTAGTTATCAGGTCCGTAATAATAGATAACATATGCTTACCATCAGAAGCACACCTTGTAGTTACAGGCCCGTAATAGTAGATAATATATGCTTACCATCAGAAGCACACCATGTAGTTACAGGCCCGTAATAATAGATAATATATGCTTACCATCAGAAGCACACCATGTAGTAACAGGCCCGTAATAATAGATAATATATGCTTACCATCAGAAGCACACCATGTAGTAACAGGCCCGTAATAATAGATAATATATGCTTACCATCAGAAGCACACCATGTAGTTACAGGCCCGTAATATTAGATAATATATGCTTACCATCAGAAGCACACCATGTAGTTACAGGCTCGTAATAATAGATAATATATGCTTACCATCAGAAACACACCATGTAGTTACAGGCCCGTAATAATAGATAATATATGCTTACCATCAGAAGCACACCATGTAGTTACAGGCCCGTAATAATAGATAATACATGTATATGCTAGCCATCAGAAGCACACCATGTAGTTACAAGCCCGTAATAATAGATAATAAATGCTTACCATCAGAAGCACACCATGTAGTTACATGTCCGTAATAATAGATAATATATGCTAACCATCACAAGCACACCATGTAGTTACAGGCCCGTAATAATAGATAGTATATGCTTACCATCAGAAGCACAGCATGTAGTTATCAGGCCCGTAATAATAGATACGATATGCTTACCATCAGAAGCACACTATGTAGTTACAGGCCCGCAATAATAGATAACATATGCTTACCATCAGAAGCACACCATGTAGTTACAGGCCCGTAATAATAGATAATATATGCTTACCATCAGAAGCACACCATGTAGTTACATGTCCGTAATAATAGATAATATATGCTTACCATCAGAAGCAAAACATGTAGTAACAGGCCCGTAATAATAGATAATATATGCTTACCATCAGAAGCACACCATGTAGTTACAGACCCGCAATAATAGATAGTATATGCTTACCATCAGAAGCACACCATGTAGTTACAGGCCCGTAATAATAGATAATATATGCTTACCATCAGAAGCACACCATGCAGTTACAGGCCCGTAATAATAGATGATATATGCTTACCATCAGAAGCACACCATGTAGTTACAGGCCCGTAATACTAGATAATAGATGCTTACCATCAGAAGCACACCATGTTGTTACAGGCCCGTAATAATAGATAATATATGCTTACCATCAGAAGCACACTATGTAGCTACAGGCCCGTAATAATAGATAATATATGCTTACCATCAGAAGCACACCATGCAGTTACAGGCCCGTAATAATAGATAATATATGCTTACCATCAGAAGCACACCATATAGTTACAGGCCCGTAATAATAGATAATATATGCTTACCATCAGAAGCACACCATGTAGTTACATGTCCATAATAATAGATAATATATGCTTACCATCAGAAGCACACCATATAGTTACAGGCACGTGATAATAGATAATGTATGCTTACCATCAGAAGCACGCCATGTAGGTACATGTCCGTAATAATAGATAATATATGCTTACCATCAGAAGCACACCATGTAGTTACAGGCCTGTAATAATAGATAATATATGCTTACCATCAGAAGCACACCATGTAGTTACAGGCCCGTAATAATAGATAATATACGCTTTCCATCAGAAGCACACCATGTAGTTACATGTCCGTAATAATAGATAATATATGCTTACCATCAGAAGCACACCATATAGTTACAGGCCCGTAATAATAGATAATTTATGCTTACCATCAGAAGCACAACATGTAGTTACAGGCCCGTAATAATGGATTATATATGCTTACTATCAGAAGCACACCATGTAGTTACATGTCCGTAATAATAGATAATATATGCTTACCATCAGAAGCACACCATGTAGTTACAGGCCCGTAATAATTGATAATATATGCTTACCATCAGAAGCACACCATGTAGTTACAGGCCCGTAATAATAGATAATATATGCTTACCATCAGAAGCACACCATGTAGTTACAGGCCCGGAATAAAAGATAATATATGCTTACCATCAGAATCACACCATGTAGTTACAGGCCCGTAATAATAGATAATATACGCTTACCATCAGAAGCACACCATGTAGTTACATGTCCGTAATAATAGATAATATATGCTTACCATCAGAAGCACACCATATAGTTACAGGCCCGTAATAATAGATAATTTATGCTTACCATCAGAAGCACAACATGTAGTTACAGGCCCGTAATAATGGATTATATATGCTTACTATCAGAAGCACACCATGTAGTTACATGTCCGTAATAATAGATAATATATGCTTACCATCAGAAGCACACCATGTAGTTACAGGCCCGTAATAATTGATAATATATGCTTACCATCAGAAGCACACCATGTAGTTACAGGCCCGTAATAATAGATAATATATGCTTACCATCAGAAGCACACCATGTAGTTACAGGCCCGGAATAATAGATAATATATGCTTTCCATCAGAAGCACACCATGTAGTTACTGGCCCGGAATAATAGATTATATATGCATACCATCAGAAGCACACCATGTAGTTACAGGCCCGTAATAATAGATAATATATGCTTACCATCAGAAGTTCACCATGTAGTTACAGGCCCGTAATAAAAGATAATATATGATTACCATCAGAAGCACACCATGTAGTAACAGACCCGCAATAATAGATAGTATATGCTTACCATCAGAAGCACACCATGTAGTTACAGGCCCGTAATAAAAGATACTATATGCTTACCATCAGAAGCACACAATGCAGTTACAGGCCCGTAATAATAGATAATATATGCTTACCATCAGAAGCACACCATATAGTTACAGGCCCGTAATAATAGATAATATATGATTACCATCAGAAGCACACCATGTAGTTACAGGCCCGTAATAATAGATAATATATGCTTACCATCAGAAGCACACCATGTAGTTACAGGCCCGGAATAATAGATAATATATGCTTACCATCAGAAGCACACCATGTAGTTACAGGCACGTAATAAATAGATAATATATGCTTACCATCAGAAGCACACCATGTAGTTACAGGCCCGTAATAATAGATAATATATGCTTACCATCAGAAGCATACCACGTAGTTACATGTCCGTAATAGTAGATAATATATGCTTACCATCAGAAGCACACTATGTAGTTACAGGCCCGTAATAATAGATAATATATGCTTACCATCAGAAGCACACCATGTTGTTACAGGCCCGTAATAATAGATAATATATGCTTACCATCAGAAGCACACCATGTAGTTACAGGCCCGTAATAATAGATAATATATGCTTACCATCAGAAGCACACTATGTAGCTACAGGCCCGTAATAATAGATAATATATGCTTACCATCAGAAGCACACCATGCAGTTACAGGCCGTAATAATAGATAATATATGCTTACAATCAGAAGCACACCATATAGTTACAGGCCCGTAATAATAGATAATATATGCTTACCATCAGAAGCACACCATGTAGTTACAGGCCCGTAATAATAGATAATATATGCTTACCATCGGAAGTACACTATGTAGCTACAGGCCCGTAATAATAGATAATATATGCTTACCATCAGAAGCACACCATGCAGTTACAGGCCCGTAAAAATAGATAATATATGCTTACCATCAGAAGCACACCATATAGTTACAGGCCCGTAATAATAGATAATATATGCTTACCATCATAAGCACACCATGTATTCACATGTCCATAATAATAGATAATATATGCTTACCATCAGAAGCACACCATATAGTTACAGGCATGTAATAATAGATAATTTATGCTTACCATCAGAAACACGCCATGTAGGTACATGTCCGTAATAATAGATAATATATGATTACCATCAGAAGCACACCATGTAGTTACAGGCCTGTAATAATAGATAATATATGCTTACCATCAGAAGCACACCATGTAGTTAAAGGCCCGTAATAATAGATAATATACGCTTACCATCAGAAGCACACCATGTAGTTACATGTCCGTAATAATAGATAATATATGCTTACCATCAGAAGCACACCATATAGTTACAGGCCCGTAATAATAGATAATTTATGCTTACCATCAGAAGCACAACATGTAGTTACAGGCCCGTAATAATGGATAATATATGCTTACTATCAGAAGCACACCATGTAGTTACATGTCCGTAATAATAGATAATATATGCTTACCATCAGAGGCACACCATGTTGTTACAGGCCCGTAGTAATTGATAATATATGCTTACCATCAGAAGCACACCATGTAGTTACAGGCCCGTAATAATAGATAATATATGCTTACCATCAGAAGCACACCATGTAGTTACAGGCCCGGAATAATAAATAATATATGCTTACCATCAGAAGCACACCATGTAGTTACAGGCCCGTAATAATAGATAATATATGCTTACCATCAGAAGCACACCTTGTAGTTACAGGCCCGGAATAATAGATAATATATGCTTACCATCAGAAGATCACCATGTAGTTACAGCCCGGTAATAAAAGATAATATATGATTACCATCAGAAGCACACCATGTAGTAACAGACCCGCAATAATAGATAGTATATGCTTACCATCAGAAGCACACCATGTAGTTACAGGCCCGTAATAATAGATAATTTATGCTTACCATCAGAAGCACACCATGCAGTTACAGGCCCGTAATAATAGATGATATATGCTTACCATCAGAAGCACACCATGCAGTTACAGGCCCGTAATACTAGATAATATATGCTTACCATCAGAAGCACACCATATAGTTACAGGCCCGTAATAATAGATAATATATGCTTACCATAAGAAGCACACCATGTAGTTTCAGGCCCGTAATAATAGATAATATATGCTTACCATCAGAAGCACACCATGTAGTTACATGTCCGTAATAATAGATAATATATGCTTACCATCAGAAGCACAACATGTAGTAACAGGCCCGTAATAATAGATAATATATGCTTACCATCAGAAGCACACCATGTAGTTACAGACCCGCAATAATAGATAGTATATGCTTACCATCAGAAACACACCATGTAGTTACAGGCCCGTAATAATAGATAATATATGCTTACCATCAGAAGCATACCACGTAGTTACATGTCCGTAATAGTAGATAATATATGCTTACCATCAGAAGCACACTATGTAGTTACAGGCCCGTAATAATAGATAATATATGCTTACCATCAGAAGCACACCATGTTGTTACAGGCCCGTAATAATAGATAATATATGCTTACCATCAGAAGCACACAATGTAGTTACAGGCCCGGAATAATAGATAATATATGCTTACCATCAGAAGCACACCATGTAGTTACAGGCCCGTAATAATAGATAATATATGCTTACCATCAGAAGCACACCATGTAGTTACAGGCCCGGAATAATATATAATATATGCTTACCATCAGAAGCACACCATGTAGTTACAGGCCCGTAATAATAGATAATATATGCTTACCATCAGAAGCACACCATGTAGTTACAGGCCCGTAATAATTGATAATATATGCTTACCATCAGAAGCATACCATGTAGTTACATGTCCATAATAGAAGATAATATATTCTTACCATCAGAAGCACACTATGTAGTTACAGGCCCGTAATTATAGATAATATATGCTTACCATCAGCAGCACACCATGTAGTTACATGTCCGTAATAATAGATAATATATGGTTACCATCAGAAGCACACTATGTAGCTACAGGCCCGTAATAATAGATAATATATGCTTACCATCAGAAGATCACCATGTAGTTACAGGCCCGTAATAAAAGATAATATATGATTACCATCAGAAGCACATCATGTAGTAACAGGCCCATAATATTAGATAATATATGCTTACCATCAGAAGCACACCATGTAGTTAAAAGCCCGTAATAATAGATAATATATGCTTACCATCAGAAGTAAACCATGTAGTTACAGGCCCATAATAATAGATAATATATGCTTACCATCAGAAACACACCATGTAGTTACATGTCCGTAATAATAGATAATATATGCTTACCATCAGAAGCACACCATGTAGTTACAGGCCCGTAATAATAGATAATATATGCTTACCATCAGAAGCACACCATGTAGTTACATGTCCGTAATAATAGATAATATATGCTTACCATCAGAAGCACACTATGTAGCTACAGGCATGTTATAATAGATAATATATGTTTACCATCAGAAGCACACCATTCAGAAGCACACCATGTAGTTACATGTCCGTAATAATAGATAATATATGCTTACCATCAGAAGCACACCATGTTGTTACAGGCCCGTAATAATAGATAATATATGCTTACCATTAGAAGCACACCATGTAGTTACAGGCCCGTAATAATAGATAATATATGCTTACCATCAGAAGCACACCATGTAGTTACAGGCCCGTAATAATAGATAATATATGCTTACCATCAGAAGCACACCATGTAGTTACAGGCCAGTAATTATAGGTGATATATGCCTACCATCAGAAGCACACCATGTAGTTACAGTCCCGTAATAATGGATGATATATGCTTACCATCAGAAGCACACTATGCAGTTACAGGCCCGTAATAATAGATGATATATGCTTACCATCAGAAGCACACCATGTAGTTACAGGCCCGTAATAATAGATAATATATGCTTACCATAAGAAGCACACCATGTAGTAACAGGCCCGTAATAAAAGATAATATATGCTTACCATCAGAAGCACACTATGTAGCTACAGGCCCGTAATAATAGATAATATATGCTTACAATCAGAAGCATACCATGTAGTTACAGGACCGTAATAATAGATAATATATGCTTACCATCAGAAGCACACCATGTAGTTACAGGCCCGTAATAATATATAATATATGCTTACCAGCAGAAGCACTCTATGTAGCTACAGGCCCGTAATAATAGATAATATATGCTAACCATCATAAGCCCACCATGTAGTTACAGGCACATAATAATAGATAATATATGCTTACCATCAGAAGCACACCATATAGTTACATGTCCGTAATAATAGATAATATATGCTTACCATCAGAAGCACACCATGTAGTTACAGGCCCGTAATAATAGATAATATATGCTTACCATCAGAAGCACACAATGTAGTCACATGCCCGTAATAATAGATAATATATGCTTACCATCAGAAGCACACTATGTAGCTACAGGCCCGTAATAATAGATAATATATGCTTACAATCAGAAGCATACCATGTAGTTACATGTCCGTAATAATAGATAATATATGCTTACCATCAGAAGCACACCATGTAGTTACAGGCCCGTAATAATAGATAATATATGCTTACCATCAGAGGCACACCATGTAGTTACATGTCCGTAATAATAGATAATATATGCTTACCATCAGAAGAACATCATGTAGTTACAGGCCCGTAATAATAGATAATATATGCTTACCATCAGAAGCACACCATGTAGTTACATGTCCGTAATAATAGATAATATATACTTACCATCAGAAGCACAACATGTAGTTACATGCCCGTAATAATAGATAATATATGCTTACCATTAGAAGCACACCATGTAGTTACAGGCCAGTAATAATAGATAATATATGCTTACCATCAGAAGCACACCATGTAGTTACAGGCCCATAATAATAGTTGATATATGCTTACCATCAGAAGCACACCATGTAGTTACAGGCCCGTAATAATAGATAATATATGCTTACCATCAGAAGCACACCGTGCAGTTATAGGCCCGTAATAATAGATGATATATTCTTACCATCAGAAGCACACCATGTAGTTACAGGCCCTTAATAATAGATAATATATGCTTACCATCAGAAGCACACCATGTAGTTACAGGCCCGTAATAATAGATAATATATGCTTACCATCAGAAGCACACTATGTAGCTACAGGCCGTAATAATAGATAATATATGCTTACCATCAGAAGCACACCATGTAGTTACAGGCCCGTAATAATAGATAATATATGCTTAGCATCAGAAGCACTCCATGTAGTTACATGCCCGTAATAATAGATAATATATGCTTACCATCAGAAGCACACTATGTAGCTACAGGCCCGTAATAATAGATAATATATGCTTACAATCAGAAGCATACCATGTAGTTACAGGCCCGTAATAATAGATAATATATGCTTACCATCAGAAGCACACCATGTAGTTACAGGCCGTAATAATAATAGATAATATATGCTTACCATCAGAAGCACACCATGTAGTTACAGACCTGTAATAATAGAAAATATATGCTTACCATCAGAAGCACACCATGTAGTTACAGGCCCGTAATAATAGATAATATATGCTTACCATCAGAAGCACACTATGTAGTTACATTCCCGTAATAATAGATAATATATGCTTACCATCAGAAGCATACCATGTAGTTACATGACCATAATAATAGATAATATATGCTTACCACCAGAAGCACACCTTGTAGTTACAGGCCCGTAATAATAGATATTATATGCTTACCATGAGAAGCTCACCATGTAGTTACAGGCCCGTAATAATAGATAATATATGATTACCATCAGAAGCACATCATGTAGTTACAGGCCCGTTATAATAGATAATATATGATTACCATCAGAAGCACATCATGTAGTTACAGGCCCGTTATAATAGATAATATATGCTTACCATCAGAAGCACACCATGTAGTTAAAGGCCCGTAATAATTGCTAATATATGCTTACCATCAGAAGCAAACCATGTAGTTACAGGCCCATAATAATAGATAATATATGCTTACCATCAGAAGCACACCATGTAGTTACATGTCCGTAATAATAGATAATATATGCTTACCATCAGAAGCACACCATGTAGTTACAGGCCCGTAATAATAGATAATATATGCTTACCGTTAGAAGCACAACATGTAGTTACAGGCCCGTAATAATAGTTAATATATGCTTACCATCAGAAGCACACCATGTAGTTACAGGCCCGTAATAATAGATAATATATGCTTACCATCAGAAGCACACCATGTAGTTACAGGCCCGTAATAATAGGTAATATATGCTTAACATTAGAAGCACACCATGTAGTTACAGGCCCGTAATAATAGATAATATATGCTTACCACCAGAGGCACACCATGTAGTTATCAGGCCCGTAATAATAGATAATATATGCTTACCATCAGAAGCACACTATGTAGTTACAGGCCCGTAATAATAGATAATATATGCTTACCATCAGAAGCATACCATGTAGTTACATGTCCGTAATAATAGATAATATATGCTTACCATCAGAAGCACACCATGTAGTAACAGGCCCGTAATAATAGATAATATATGCTTACCATCAGAAGCACACCATGTAGTTACAGACCCGTAAAAATAGATAATATATGCTTACCATCAGAAGCACAACATGTATTTATAGGCCCGTAATAATAGATAATATATGCTTACCATCATAAGCACACCATGTAGTTACAGGCCCGTAATAATAGATAATATATGCTTACCATCAGAAGCACACTATGTAGCTACAGGCCGGTAATAATAGATAATATATGCTTACCATCAGAAGCACACCATATAGTTACATGTCCGTAATAATAGATAATATATGCTTACCATCAGAAGCAAACCATATAGTTACATGTCCGTAATAATAGATAATATATGCTTACAATCAGAAGCATACCTTGTAGTTACATGTCCGTAATAATAGATAATATATGCTTACCATCAGAAGCAAACCATGTAGTTACAGGCCCATAATAATAGATAATATATGCTTACCATCAGTAGCACACCATGTAGTTACAGGCCCGTAATAATAGATAATATATGCTTACCATCAGAAGCACACCATGTAGTTACAGGCCCATAATAATAGATAATATATGCTTACCATCAGTAGCACACCATGTAGTTACAGGCCCGTAATAATAGATAATATATGCTTACCATCAGAAGCACACCATGTAGTTACATGCCCGTAATAATAGATAATATATGCTTACCATCAGAAGCACACTATGTAGCTACAGGCCCGTAATAATAGATAATATATGCTTACCATCAGAAGCACACCATGTAGTTACAGGCCCGTAATTATAGATAATATATGCTTACCATCAGAAGCACACTATGTAGCTACAGGCCGGTAATAATAGATAATATATGCTTACCATCAGAAGCACACCATGTAGTTACATGTCCGTAATAATAGATAATATATGCTTACCATCAGAAGCAAACCATATAGTTACATGTCCGTAATAATAGGTAATATATGCTTACCATCAGAAGCAAACCATGCAGTTACAGGCCCGTAATAATAGATAATATATGCTTACAATCAGAAGCATACCTTGTAGTTACATGTCCGTAATAATAGATAATATATGCTTACCATCAGAAGCAAACCATGTAGTTACAGGTAAATAATAATAGATAATAAATGCTTACCATCAGTAGCACACCATGTAGTTACAGGCCCGTAATAATAGATAATATATGCTTACCATCAGAAGCACACCATGTAGTTACAGGCCCGTTATAATAGATAATATATGCTTACCATCAGAAGCACACCATGTAGTTACAGTCCCGTAATAATAGATAATATATGCTTAACATCAGAAGCACACCATGTAGTTACAGGCCCGTAATAATAGATAATATATGCTTACCATCAGAAGCACAACATGTATTTACAGGCCCGTAATAATAGATAATATATGCTTACCATCAGAAGCACACCATGCAGTTACAGGCCCGTAATAATAGATAATATATGCTTACCATCAGAAGCACACCATGTAGTTACAGACCCGTAATAATAGATAATATATGCTTACCATCAGGAGCACACCATGTATTTACAGGACCGTAATAATAGATAATATATGCTTACCATCAGAAGCACACCATGTAGTTACAGGCCCGTAATAATAGATAATATATGCTTACCATCAGAAGCCCACTATGTAGCTACAGGCCCGTAATAATAGATAATATATGCTTACCATCAGAAGCACACTATGTAGCTACAGGCCCGTTATAATAGATAATATATGCTTACCATCAGAAGCACACCATGTAGTTACAGGCCCGTAATAATAGATAATATATGCTTACCATCAGAAGCACACTATGTAGCTACAGGCCCGTAATAATAGATAATATATGCTTACCATCAGAAGCACACCATGTAGTTTCAGGCCCATAATAATAGATAATATATGCTTACCATCAGAAGCACACAATGTAGTTACAGGTCGGTAATAATAGATAATATATGCTTACCATCAGAAGCATACCATTTAGTTACATGTCCGTAATAATAGATAATATATGCTTACCATCAAAGGCACACAATGTAGTTACAGGCCCGTAATAATCAATTATATATGCTTACCATCAGAAGCAAACCTTGTAGTTACAGGCCCATAATAATAGATAATATATGCTTACCATCAGAAGCACACCATGTAGTTACATGTCCGTAATAATAGATAATATATGCTTACCTTCAGAAGCACACCATGTAGTTACAGGCCCGTAATAATAGATAATATATGCTTACCATCAGAAGCACACCATGTAGTTACAGGCCCGTAATAATAGATAATATATGCTTACCAACAGAAGCACACCATGTAGTAACAGGCCCGTAATAATAGGTAATATATGCTTACCATCAGAAGCACACCATGTAGTTACAGGCCCGTAATAATAGATAATATATGCTTACAATCAGAAGCACACCATGTAGTTTCAGGACCGTAATAATAGTTAATATATGCTTACCATCAGAAGCAAACCATGTAGTTATAGGCCCGTAATATATAGATAATATATGCTTACCATCAGAAGCACACCATCTAGTTACAGGCCCGTAATAATAGATAATACATGTATATGCTAGCCATCAGAAGCACACCATGTGGTTACAAGCCCGTAAAAATTGATAATAAATGCTTACCATCAGAAGCACACCATGTAGTTACATGTCCGTAATAACAGATAATATATGCTTACCATCACAAGCACACCATGTAGTTACAGGCCCGTAATAATAGATAATATATGCTTACCATCAAAAGCACACCATGTAGTTACAGGCCCGTAATAATAGATAGTATATGCTTACCATCAGAAGCGCACCATGTAGTTACAAGCCCGTAATAATTGATAATATATGCTTACCTTCAGAAGCACACCATGTAGTTACAGGCCAGGAATAATAGATAATATATGCTTACCATCAGAAGCACACCATGTAGTTACGTGTCCGTAATAACAGATAATATATGCTTACCATCACAAGCACACCATGTAGTTACACACCCGTAATTA
>JAWPHD010025340.1:0-16623 GCA_037043455.1 Cyrtodaria siliqua
TAAACTTTTTGTACAGCAAGTCTGTTATATATATATATAGACAGAAAATGCAAAAATAATGTAGGTCACCATAATTGTTAAAATTTTAAAAAATAATGTGTAATGCCACCGTCATGTCAAGCTGTCCATAAAGTTGAACAAGTCCATGAAATAGCTAAATAAGACATTTTGAAGTCTAATAATTTATTCACTGGTCACAAGTCTTCTAAAATTGTAATAAAGTAAAGAAAAATTTAAATTATAATAACATTAAAGCTCATCTTTATGTAAAACCTATCTTTTTTTACAAAATATGTTGAGACCATTACTCACAATTTATGCACAAATTAGTCCACAATGATAGAGTGTTTTTTTTTTTGTATGTAGAATTTGTTTAAATTTTCTAAGCACATAGTTTAACATATACAACAAAAGGTCAATGACCTTCAAGCTCTACTGATAGGTTTTTGATAGCTAGATCAGCATTCCTGTGAAGTTTCATGAAAATCCGTCAAGTAGTTTCAGAGGAATAGTCGCTACAAGTTTTCATTATATAACTCTATGTAAACAAAGATGGCCACTGGCGGCCATGTTTAACTTCAAATCAAAATAATTTTTGACAAGGATCAACAACATGTCATACTGATCATTTTAGAAAAAAGTCTCATATCAATATCACTTATAGTTTCCAAGAAGTAGTCGCTACAAACTTGTATTTTGAAAATCTATTTTTAGCCATGATGGCCATCTTGAATTTCCCGGCTGATCTGAATTTTTGCTAGGATCAATTAGACATCAAGAGCAACATTCCTGTGAAGTTTCATGAAAATCTGTCGTGTAGTTACAGAGGAGTAGTCACTACAAGTTTTTACTAGATAACTCTATGTAAACAAAGAGCCATGTTTAACATCGAATCAAAATAATTTTCGACAAGGATCAACATCATGTCATACTGATCATTTTAGGAAAGACGCATATCAGTATCACTTATAGTTTTCAAGAAGTAGTCGCTAAGGTTGTTTTTGAAAATTTATTTTTAGCCCTGGCGGCATCTTGAATTTCCGGCCGACGTGAATTTTGCTAGGATCAATTAAACATCAAGAACAACATTCCTGTGAAGTTTCATGAAAATCCGTCAAGTAGTATCAGAGAAGTAGTCGCTACAAGTTTTCATTATATAACTCTATGTAAACAAAGATGGCTGCAGGTGATCTATTGGATCACTCTTCGTCATCGACGTCCGTCATCGTTAACTTTTACTCGTTAAGACAATTGGGCCTTCATTTTTTCATCCGATCTTTACAAAAACTTTAACAGATCTTTAATATCAATGAATCATCATCAGTTTTTGCGCACAATATGACCTATTTATGTGTCGACGTGCCGTAAAACACTATTCATTCATTTATTTATTCTACCAAGTTTGTTCAAATGGTGACCCTGGGGTCAAATTTGGCCATGTCCCTGGCGTCACAGTTTTACATAGATTTATATACTAAAATATTTAAAAAATCTTCTTCTCTGAAACTACAAGAGCCGGAGGTTTAATATTTTGCATTTACTATGAGCGTATGGTCCTTTACCAAGTTTATTCAAATGGTGACCCTGGGGTCACATTTGGCCCTGCCCCAGGGGTCACATGTTTTACATAGACTTGTAAAGGGAAACACTTAAAAAATCTTTTTGAACAAACTTGATAGTCTAGGCGTTGGCGATCATTTTAAAAGAAAAACTGTCGAAATCTGTCCAGCGGTTCTTGAGAAGAAGATTTTTAAGGTTTCGACCATATATGGTAATGGCGGCTATCTTGGATGTCATGCTGACCTAAACCTAAATAGCATTCATCTAAGGATCATAAAAGTGTAGTTTGGTAAAAATTGGCCAAGCGGTTTCTGAGGAGGTCTTTTGAAGCAAAAGTTAACGACGGACGGACGGACGATGGACGAAGAGTGATCCCAATAAATCACCTTGAGCCGAAGGCTCAGGTGATCTAAAAAAAAAAAGCTGGCCTCTTTTGGGGCTCGAACACACAACCTTCTGATTTCAAGTCAGGTGCTCTATCCACTGAACTATAACGCTACTTGAGAAAATAGTATACTAACTACCATTTATTATGAGGCAAAATAACTTGTCACACGTGTAAGTTAACATTGTCTGGTAATACTGTAGGTTATCAATATGAAACTAATACTTCGCCTCAAAATAACCATGAGCTTGTCTGCACGCGCAAGTTATTGCGTAATGCCTATTTAGTGTTAAAAATTCTACAACATACCAATAAATAACCTACACTAAAGTAAGGGCATTTTTTTCTAAATAATAAAATAAATAATAAGTTACTGCCATAACCTTGTTTTTGCAGGCTTCTTCATTGTCCCAGCAACGAGCATCAACAAAATAAACTTTTCTTAGGCCATTCATCAAACATTCCAACATCTCTATGGACTCCTGTATTGTTTCTTTTGCATCACCCAAATCTGGCTTAAACCACTCAGGACAAAGTACAGTGGCAAATGTTTCTGCATCTAATTCACGGCCACTTTTATGTTCTCCTGTAAATCTCTTATAATTTCGCACTACAAAGTTGTCGTTGGACTGTGGAATAACAATTCCATCAAACTGATGCCATATTTCTGAAATAATCATATTAATTCATGTTCTCAATGTTGAACTATTTTGTTAATTGTCCAAGACTCTATCAAAACATGAGCATCAAGAATTGCAGGGCAATCCATAGTCCCCCACCAGCCCAGACAAACATTTTCAAGACATTTTCTATGATGGAGGTCAAAGATCAAGGTCAAGGTCACAATTACCTTATTTTGGTACGAGACATACTGTTATCCCAAGATGTATTCACATACCAAGTTTGGTGTCTCTAAGTGTTATAGTATTGAAATTACAGTCCGGACAAGCATTTTCTATGACAGAGGTAACAGGTCAAGGTCACAGTGACCTTATTTTGGTACGCGACACACCGCTATCCCAAGATGTATTCACATCCCAAGTTTGGTATCTCTAAGTGTTATAGTATTGAAAATACGGTCCAGACAAGCATTTTCTATGACAGAGGTCACAGGTCAAGGTCACAATGACCTTATTTTGGTACGCGACACACCGCTTTCCCAAGATGTATTCACATACCAAGTTTGGTATCTCTAAGTGTTATAGTATTGAAAATATGATCCGGACAAGGATTTTCTATGACAGAGGTCACAGGTCAAGGTCACAATGACCTTATTTTTGGTACACGACACACCGCTATCCCAAAACGTATTCAAATACCAAGTTTGGTATCTCTAAGTGTTATAGTATTGAAAATACGGTCCGGACAAGCATTTTCTATGACAGAGGTCACAGGTCAAGGTCAAGGTCACAGTGACCTTATGTTTGGAACGCGACCCACCACTATCCCAAGATGTATCAACATACCAAGTTTGGTATCTCAAAGCCTTACAGTATTGAAAATATGGCCCGGACAAGCATTTTCGGAACATTTTCTATGACAGAGGTCACAGGTCAAGGACAAGGTCACTGTGACCTTATTTTGGTATGCGACACACCGCTATCCCAAGATGTATTTAAATATCAAGTTTGGTATCTCTAAGTGTTATAGTATTGAAAATATGGTCCGGACAAGCATTCTCTATGACAGAGGTCACAGGTCAAGGTCAAGGTCAGTGACCTTTTTTTGGAACGTGACACACCGCTATCCCGATATGTATCCACATACCAAGTTTGGTATCTCAAAGTCTTATAGTATTGAAAATATGGCCCGGACAAGCATTTCGAAAGGACGGACGGACGGACGGACAGGGTGCAAACCTATAGTCCCCACCGGGACCGGTGGGGGACTAATAATCATTCAAATCAAACCTGGAAGAATCCTAACCTGTTGCAGTAAACAAGAATGTTCTAACTAACAGACTAAGGAAGTATGTGGGGAATTTGAAAGTATTAGTCAGTGTCCATTTACATAATCAAATAAACTTCAATACGCATGTATTATATACCGTTAAAAAGCTTCATTTAAGCTCTGTCAATCTTGATAAGAATTGCACGGGTTTCACTTATTCAGTAAGTATAAAACGTTGCTTAATGTAATAAGGTAATGATAATTTGATACTGCGTAATTTCAAGTTCGCTCACTAACAGGGCTATTGTTGATTTTTTTGCATTTTGGTCTAATTAATTGATAATCAACCCCACGACTTTATCTATCAAATGAACAGTTTCATCCACATAAAAGATAATCCCTAAATTATCAACAAAAACGAAGACCAATCAGATTATGCCTACACACTTAGTGACAGGTTAACTCTGCAGCTAGCTGCGAAAAGTAGTGACATGATTGGTCAAGAGGCGTCTGATGTCATCATGCCAGGTATCGATCACTATTTTGGAGAGCTTTATGTTAGAATACAAAGGCTATCCAAAGGGGTAATTAAGACTGATGCTTCGCAATTTAACTGCGTCGGACTTGGGTTAAATTGAATTTCCACGTGTCATGACCCGCGTCTATTGAGAACCATGGACAGTTCCTTTCTATTAAACTTACCTACTCTATTAACAATTAAATAAAACATGTTCCAATAAGAGAACAAACAACGCAAACTAGTTAATGGAAAAATGAAGATTTGTGTCAGTTTTGCCCCCTGGGCCCTGTTAGTGTCAAACCCTGGGAAAGATAATAATTTTGAAGAGGGACAAAGTGCATACTGCAAGTTTGTGCAAGGTTAGGGTTTTGGGTGGTGAAAATTAATACAGACCTAGATGTTGTGAATGGGACACTTTTGTATCCAACAATAATATGGGTATGTCTCTTTAAAAATGGACGAAGGAATACTGAAGATGAGCCCCGACCAGGCCGACCACTTTCAGCGGTGTCGGTAAGTGATATCACTGTTGTCAAAACAACCACAGAAGATTATAGCACCAGATATACTGTGGAAGAAATAAGGAATTTATGTGATATTAATTTGCTGGGGCAAAGGTCCACAGTGTTTATTGACTATTTGGCAGACAACTCTTATCACATACTCCATATAAACCTTGTATATCACCCTGTCATTTCTGGTTAAATCTTTTGACTGTGAGGTCGCCGATATGAGACCTGCCCTGTCTTTGGAAATACACATTTTCAATTCCCAAATGAGCCTTCAAAATTGACTTGTGGAGTGGTTACATTGATTAGAATATGGCAATCAGGTGAAGGAAGAACACTTTCAGGGATGGGAGTAGTCATTTACAACTAGGTGAGATGCTGATATGTAAAGTGCCACACTGATTAATACTGTTTTCAAATGCACCTCGTAATTTGGAAAATGGCACAAATATTCGTAACATTTTTACAAATTTAAGGCCTCTTGAGTTAACAATCAATTTCTCGTGAGTAACTAGGTACCCAGGTACACATTTTCTACTCGTCCAAGGCTTATTATAAATAACACTAGATAGAACCTAGTGGTATTGTAATACAGACACAAATATTATGATTAAAGATGGTTACTGGTAGAAGTCTATCTCGGAAGTTTATTCAGGTCCAATGCCCATTATTGTAGTAAATGTAACCCAAATCAATATCTCTTACAGTTCTAGAGGAGAAGCGATCTCAAAATTTTCTCTTTATTTAATTTTTTTTAGCAGTGGCTACCATCTTGAATTTTGCAGGATTTTTATTAAATTAAAGACAAACTAGACATAATATGATGTTTCAAGAAATGTATTCTGTAAAGAAGTAGTCGTAAAGGGTAATGGTCTACTGATACATGATCTATAAAAAAAACACAGAATTTGTTCAAACCTCTTTTCCTCAGCCCCGGTGTTACATACAGTGTCCTGTTTTCATGCTTTCCATACGTGTTCTTGTTACGATAGTCCTCCCATAATAATTTTCCTTCTTTTAAGATACAGTACTTGTATGGAAAATATTTGTCTAGCAAATAAGATTCCATCTTGATGTCTATCTGCATTTCCACGTAGTCATCTGCTGTAACTTGTCTGATTGTATTCAAATAAATAAATACATTATTACATATAGATATTATGAAATATGACATTCTGTATGCTTAATCACTTGCACCTCACCACTGTAGGTTCGATCCCTCAAGGGCCTGGGAATCTTTATGTGAGGAAGCTATCCAGCTGGCTTGTAGAACATTGGTGGTTCTACCCAGGTGCCTGCCCTTGCACGAAAATTGCCCTGAGGGGCACCTGGGTCTACCACCATCAGTGGAAGCTGCAGAGTTGCCATAGTGTAGTAGTTGTTGGTGCGACTATAAAATCAAATTCAATTAAATTCTGTATGTTTACAAAATAATTCACTATAAAACCTTTAAACAAAGTGTTGTCTCAAATTCCTTATATATCATAGTAAGCTTATTTAATACATGTTTCCATAATCTAACCTGACAGGTTGTAAAACATGATCCATGAATTTCCATCCTCCTAGTTCTCCTCCTCCTATTTTCAGTATTACTTTGTCGTTTTCCTTCAAGTTAAAGTCTGGGGAAAGCAAAATGCGGAATCTAACCAGAGTCTTCTGGCTACTGGAGGTGTAGCTGCCAGACGTCTTGTTGTTGGTACTGCTGACAGTGCCATTATTAGCCGACTGACCAGGCTGGATACTGTGATTTAAGTTAAATGGTAATTATGCTTTCATGTGCAGTGAGTAAAAGTGCATATTTTTTAATGATAATGTTTAAGCAATCAAATCAGTTCAAATCTCTTTGGAATGTTTGACTTCGGCTTCATTTAAACAAACCTAGGATATACTGATAATTTCTGAAAATAACTCAAAATATGTCCAATGGTTCAAAAAGATTTTTAAGATTTTTATCTATAAATCACCATGGTCAAACAATGGACCCTTGGGGCAGAGTATCCAGCCAGTATAGATGAAGTAGCTATAGTTTATAATAGCGTAATTCTGGGAAACTTACTTTATCATGTAAATAAACATGTCTGCTATTAAACATCAACAAGGAAATAGGGGGTTTAATTATAACCTTCTAAGAAACATTTCTTCAGCTGTATACTAACACCGGGTCAAAAACTCTCTGTACAAGGCCAATAAGCTTATGCTACATACACTACTCAACTTTTATAATCAGTCACCCAGGTTTTTTGAAAATAACATGAACACTAAAAACTGGAAATCACCGAAACACGTACCAATATTTTCTGTTTATATCAACAAGGTTTTAGTCCAATCAAGGCAGATTCAATTTTATAAATCGCTAGCGATACTTGTTAAACGACGCCAGTTAAAATTACAAATGAAAATATGATTTATTAAAAAATATATAATTCTTTGAAAAGTGACCGATTATAAAAGTTGAGTATAGTGTACAATATATAGCAACTATAGCTCTTGTAGTTTAAGAAGAGAATTCTTGTTTAATTTTCCTATATAACTCAATACAAAACATTGACCCATGGGCCAAAGGCAGATTAAACACAGGGTCACCAACAAACTTGGTAAAGGACGATAAGGGATGGTACATGCAACCATTAGACCTCTAGCTCTTGTACATTGTTAAAAGTTTAATGATTTTACTATATAAATCTTGTCTAAAACTGCAACCTCCAAAATTGATTGCACTGTCACCATTTAAACACACTTCACAGAGAACCATAAATTATACTTATGCTACATTCAATATATGAGAGCTGAGCTCTGTGCCTTGTAGTTTCAAAACATGTGAACCCTGGATCACCATCTGAACAAACATGGCAGAGAACCATAAGCTTGTGCTACAAGCAAAATATTAGACCTGTCTTATAAATGTTATGTAGAACACTGACCCCTGTGAAGCAGTTGAGTTGAATTTTGATTTTAAGGTGCACAAACAGAAAAACGTCATATGGCGCCAACAGGAATGAACATTCCAGGCCCACCCTCCATTTACATCTAGATAAAAACAAGAGCATCAAGAATTGCAGGGCAATGCATAGTCCCCCACAGGCCCAGACAAGCATTTTCCAGACATTTCCTATGATGGAGGTCAAAGATCAAGGTCAAGGTCACAATGACCTCATTTTTCTATCACAGGTCAAGGTCACAGTGATCTTATTTTGGTAACACCGCTATCCCAAGATGTATTCACATACCAAGTTTGGTATCTCTAAGTGTTATAGTATTAAAAATACGGTCCAGACAAGCATTTTCTATGACAGAGGTCACAGGTCAAGGTCACAATGACCTTATTTTGGTACATGACACACCGTTATCCCAAGATGTATTCACATACCAAGCTTGGTATCTCTAAGTGTTATAGTATTGAAAATACGGTCCGGACAAGCATTTTCTATGACAGAGGTCACAGGTCAAGGTCACAGTGACCTTATTTTGGTACGAGACACACCGCTATCCCAAGATGTATCCACATACCAAGTTTGGTACCTCTAAGTGTTATAGTATTGAAAATACGGTCCGAACAAACATTTTCTACGACAGAGGTCACAGGTCAAGGTCAAGGTCACAATGACCTTATTTTGGTACGAGACACACCACTATCCTAGGATGTATTCACATACCAAGTTTGTTATCTCTAAGTGTTATAGTATTGAAAATACGATCCGGACAAGCATTTTCTATGACAGAGGTCAAGGTCACAGTGACCTTATTTTGGTACACGACACACCGCTATCCCAAGATGTATCCACATACCAAGTTTGATATCTCCAAGTGTTATAGTATTGAAAATACGGTCCAGACAAGCATTTTCTATGACAGAGGTCACAGGTCAAGGTCAAGGTCACAATGACCTTATTTTGGTAGCGACACACCGCTATCCCAAGATGTATCCACATACCAAGTTTGGTATCTCTTAAGTGTTATACTACTGAAAATACGGTCCAGACAAGCATTTTCTATGACAGAGGTACCAGGCCAAGGTCAAGGTCACAATGAACTTATTTTGGTATGTGACACACCGCTATCCCAAGATGTATCCACATACCAAGTTTGGTATCTCAAAGTCTTATAGTATTGAAAATATGGCCCGGACAAGCATTCGGAAGGACGGACGGAAGGACATGGTGCAAACCTATAGTCCCGTGGCCCCTGGGACCGGTGGGGGACTTATAAGCAGTATGAGCCTAGAACCTTCTCACCTAAGAACTGCAGATTTGTTGCAAATACTTGTGTAAATCCTCCATGTTTTCCACAATCATTGATTTTTGCTATCACTCAAGTAACACCAGAAACAATACCCGTATGATGATGAAGACCTTTAATGAACATGACAAAACTGACAAAAAATTGAATTTGTGGGGAATTTTACCCCTCTGTCTGGATAAGCAGTAGCCCTATGTTTGCCCGGGAACCACACTTGTAGCATTTAAAAATATTTCTATATAACTTCATATGAATCCCTGGGCAGGGTAACACCGGTGTCCCCATTTGAACACAATTTGTACAGAACCATAAGCGTAGAGCTCCATGCCTTAAAGGAGAAAATGTTTTTCGTTTTCCTATGTCAGTCTTTGAAATCATGTAATCTAGGCCTGTAACAATACACTCAAATATTTGGTATATCGAGTATTTTTCTTGAACGAATACATTTTCATATTCGCCACCCGTTGAACCGTATATTCACGATACATCCATGCAGTCAAATCAAAATTTCCCTGAAGCCAAAATGATCGATTTGTTTTGAATTTAAAGTTTAAAATTAAAGCAAAAAATCACCGCAACTCTGGAAATGCAGATAACGCACACGTTTATTTTGCGGCGTCCAATTCATAATCCTGGTGCAAACTATTGTCAACGACAGAAAGTATTTAATTATTTATCAAACCTAAAACTGTTGTAATGTCTGTGCTTTATTAATAAAAATCCCTATTTATGTCTGCCATATGTTTTGCAAACAGCTTTCAAGTATATATAACAAAATTATAGTTATGACCTGTAAGAGCCGTAGTATAAACACATGCATTTCTGCTTACAAGAAATGGCTATGCAGACAAAGCGAGTTAGTTTGGGTATTGTGGACCCTCCAGCCAAATATACATCCAGTCTGGAAATAATTTGGGTTTACCAAAAATCAGGATGGTGCATGATAAGCCTCCAAAAGTAGACGAAAACTTTAGTGTGTAGACTTTGTGAGCACAAAGTAAAGTATGTTAACTACATTTTAGTTATATGCATTTTATACTCAATAAGGGCCCCGACTTGATTCAAGTTACAAATTTAAGTTTCCCCCAATAAAAGCGCACCAACTTGTACACATATTAAACAAATAAGGCAATTCTGTTTGGTCATTTTAAGCTTATGAAATAGTACAGTTCACTTTAACACGAAATAATAAATAGTTCTAGATCTGTAATTTACTTATTAAATTGATTACTATTTAGCGTTTTAATAATTTAGGTTAATAGTTTTTTTAATTAAAAGATGCACTGTTATAGCATGTTTGTGTTCGTTGATAGACTGTAATACATGCAAACCATCAACATACAGAATACATTAATTACTGTCAACTTCAAACACAAGGCAATTAACAACAGTGTCATTGACTGTTTATGGTTTACTGATGCGATTTTTGTATTCGTGAATATGTATTCATATTCATTACCCCATATACATGATACGTATCGTATTTGCCACCTAGTGTATTAGTTACAGCCCTAATGTAATCCATATGGCAGGGCAAAACTTTACCAAAGGTTCACCATTGGAACAATTTTGGCAGAGGACCATAGGCTTATGTTACATGCAATATATGAGAGCCCTATGCCATGATCTCTATGCCTTGTGGTTTCAGAGAAGATTTTTTTTAGAAAATCCCTATGTAAGTCTATATAAAACAAGTGACCCTGGCATGGGTCACAATTCCATTTGAACAAATTTAAAACAAGAGGCCCAAGAGGGCCTGTATCACTCTACTGACTTTATTGAGTCTGTGGTTGGGGATGGGGTAAATTAGTTGTTGTGGCACTTATGACCAAACCCTTTGCCCTGCATGGAGCAAAATGACAGTCAAACATATAACTTATTGCACTTTCCCCAAGTTGTACCCATGTCCTCCTTTACACAGGAAGACAAATCTCGTTTTATATATGCTGTGCCTGAAGTCCCTAAATGACCATATTAAATTAGAATTCAATGCATTCACATCTGGACAAGGTATGCATTTTTATTTACCTGATTATCCCCTAGGGAGCCCAAGGGGATGGAGCCAAAAATGAAAACTTATCGTGCAAGAAATACACCACACATTCGTAATAGTAAATAACAGCAAGTTCCCCAAGATGTAACCCAGTAGGGGGGCACTTTATGCAGGAGATGAAACCTTTTTTATATACTCCCTAAATGATCATACTAAATTGGAACTTTTTATGTGTGTGTTTTTTTGCTCGATTACCCCACTACTCGTCAGAGGCCAGTTTCCGTCCAAGCCCAGTTTCCGTCATTCTCATTTAAAAAACGTTTTTACACTGCAAATTACTTACGCGATGTCACTTATTGTCAGACGTTTATAACTGAAGATTGGAAACAGGCAAACAACCAAAAAGTAAATAAGCGGTACAAAAACGAAAGGGATTTCTCCGAAAAATTTGTTTACTTCCTTATGTGGCGTTGGGGGTGCGCGTGCATACTGCCGCATAATAAACTATTAAAAAAATAACACTGTAATGACGTCATAATTTTATCACTCTTCAGCGGACACGGTTAAATAGACCGTGATTATATAGTTTCACTAAAGAGCAGCAACTCGTACAACCTGTATCTGTTTGATTTACATAGAGTTACCCATCTTAACAGTGTAAAATTGTTTTACATTGACTATTCCAGGCGCATTGTTATAACGATCGAGGTGACTGATGGAACAATGCAAACATACCATTTTTACAATGAAATTGTTGAATAGACTTGCAAACAATTTTTTAATTTATAAAAGTTTACTGTATATTGACCTAGTTGAATCTATCACTCGATAAAATACATGACGGAAACTGGGCTTGTAAACAAAATGATTTCTCAGTTTTAGTCTATTTATAAACAGGTCACGTGCCACTTCGATAATTTATATAAAACAAAATTCTTTGGTATCAAATTTCCAGGAAGAGGTAACCTAATAGAAAATAGAGTAAAAATTGTCAGGATACATAGATTTGTCTGAAAAATTAGTTTATGTTTACATAAGTGACGGAAAGTGGCCCCCGACGAGTAGGGGATCCCAGTGGATGGAGCCAAAATACCAAATCGTATTGCACATCTACTCATCCTTAACTAAGAAACACCACACATGAACTTGATTAGAAGAAGTTAGCGTCACAAGGCAGAAACTATGTTATAGTAAATAACAGTAAGTTCCCCTGTAGAGGGGCCGTTTTATGCAGGTCATAACTCGTTTTATACGTTGTGCTTTGAGTCAATCAATGACCATACCAAATCATTGGAATCATTACCATTCACATTTGGACAAGATATGCATTTTTGTGTGGCTTTTGACCCGATTACCCCATAGTGGGCCGCAGAGGGTGAAGCCAAAATCCGTGACATTATTGTGCATCTACATATCCTAAAAAAAACACCATACAAGAACTTGAAATCTCAAAGTGTATAGAAGGAGTCCGTGTCATAAAGCCGAAACTCTGAAATAGCAAATTACTGCAAGCTCCCCAAGTTGTACCCCTGTAGAGGGGCCCCTTAACACAGGAGGACAAACCCATTTTATAAATGTTGTGACTCGAGTCCCTAAATGATCATACCAAATCAGAATCAAATACATTCACATTTGGACAAGATATGCAATTTGTTGTATTTTTACTCGATTTCCCGCTATGGAGCCCCCGAGGATGGAGCCAAAATATGAAAAACTTATTGCGCATCTACCAATCCTTAACTAAGAAATACACCAAACATTAACTTGAAATCTCAAAGGGTACATATTAAGGAATTAATGTCACAAGCCTGAAACTTGTAGTAGTAAGCATGGCTCCTTAATGCAGCCTGCAGGTCAAAACCAGTTTTATATATGTTGTGCCTCGAGTCATTAAATGCCCCCCCCCCCCCCCCCCACCCCCACAATGGGGTCCCAGTGGCCAGAGCCAAATCTGAGACATTATTGCGCATTTACACATCCTAACTAAGAAATACACCACGCATGAACTTGAGATCTCAAAGGGTATAGAAGGAGTAAGCGTCATAAAGCCAAAACTCTTTAATAGTAAATTACTGCAAGATCCTATGTGCAGGAGGACCAAAACGTTTGTATATGTTGTGCCTCGAGTTCCTAAATGACCATACAAAATTAGAATAAAATGCATTCACATTTGGACAAGATATGTATTTCTTTCTATTTTTTTACCCAATTACCCAAAAGGGGGCCCCAGTGGACGGAGGCAAAATCTGGGACCTTGCTGCAGCCCCTTGGGTCATAAAAATTTAAAAATAAATAAAAAAAAATTGCCCCCAGTGGGATTTGAACCCATGACCGCAGGTTCTCAATATAGCATATTCTATATTTAAGAAAATCAAGGGCCATAAATCTGGTGTTACTGGTCTGATCTGGCTGGTTTTCGAACTTGTCCGAGCTTTCATTGATATTAACAATCAGGCAAAACTTGGTAAAGATCAAATAATAAATGAAGGTGCTAGATCAAATAATAAATGAAGGTGCTAGAGTGTTCACAAGGCAGAAAATGGCTTTTCAGCAAAGCAAGGGTCATAACTCCGGTGTTACTGACCCGATCTGGTTGGTTTTCAAACTTTCATTGATATTAACAATCTGTGCAAGTTTGGTAAAGTTCAAATAATAAATGAAGGTACTACTTGAGTGTTCACAAGGCAGAAAATGGCATTTTTCAGAAAAAAACAAGGGCCATCACTCTGGATTCGATCTGGCTGATTTTCAAACTTGTCCAAGCTTTCATTGATATTAACAATCTGTGCACAGTGTTTTTTTCGGCCCCATTCACAAAAAGTATCCTTTTTTCACAATTATATCCCAATTTATTTATTTTTTTGACGGTAAATACAGACCAGTAAGGATACTAGTCTTAATATAAGCTGGTGTCAAAGCTAGTCTGTATTTACCAAAAACAAATATACCAAGGGATATTAAACTGTGAAAATAAAAATGAAAAAAGTTTATTTCTCTTTTGTTATAATATTTCAAATTTTTCACAATTTTTAGAAAAATGCCACTATTTTTCACAATGGCATGGGCACAGGCTGCATTCACAAAACAAATAAAACAAGAGGTCAATGACCTTGAAGCTCTACTGATTGATTTTGATTTCAGGAAGAAGTCGCTACAGACTTGTTTTTTGGAAAACTATTTTTAGCCGTGGCGGCCATCTTGAATTTCCGGCCGACCTGAAATTTTGTTAGGATCAATTAGACATCAAGAGCAACATTCCTGTGAAGTTTCATGAAAATCCGTCAAGTATTTTCAGAGGAGTAGTCGCTACAAGTTTTCATTATATAACTCTATGTAAACAGGATCGCCACTGGCAGCCATGTTTAACGTCGAATCAAAATAATGTTCGACTCGGATAACCATCATGTCATGCTGATCATTTTAGAAAAAGTCCCATATCAATATCACTTATAGTTTTCAAGAAGTAGTCGCTACAAACTTGTATTTTGAAAATCTATTTTTAGCCATGGTGGCCATCTTGAATTTCTGGCCGACCTCAAATTTTGCTAGGATCAATTAGACATCAAGAGCAACATTTCTGTGAAGTTTCATGAAAATCCGTCAAGTAGTTTCAGAGGAGTAGTCGCTACAAGTTTTCATTATATAACTCTATGTAAACAGGATCGCCTATGGCAGCCATGTTTAACGTCGAATCAAAATAATGTTCGACTCGGATAACCATCATGTCATGCTGATCATTTTAGAAAAAGTCCCATATCAATATCACTTATAGTTTTCAAGAAGTAGTCGCTACAAACTTGTATTTTGAAAATCTATTTTTAGCCATGGTGGCCATCTTGAATTTCTGGCCGACCTCAAATTTTGCTAGGATCAATTAGACATCAAGAGCAACATTTCTGTGAAGTTTCATGAAAATCCGTCAAGTATTTTCAGAGGAGTAGTCGCTACAAGTTTTCATTATATAACTCTATGTAAACAGGATCGCCACTGGCAGCCATGTTTAACGTCGAATCAAAATAATGTTCGACTCGGATAACCATCATGTCATGCTGATCATTTTAGAAAAAGTCCCATATCAATATCACTTATAGTTTTCAAGAAGTAGTCGCTACAAACTTGTATTTTGAAAATCTATTTTTAGCCATGGTGGCCATCTTGAATTTCTGGCCGACCTCAAATTTTGCTAGGATCAATTAGACATCAAGAGCAACATTTCTGTGAAGTTTCATGAAAATCCGTCAAGTAGTTTCAGAGGAGTAGTCGCTACAAGTTTTCATTATATAACTCTATGTAAACAAAGATGGCCACTGGCAGCCATGTTTAATGTCGAATCAAAATAATGTTCGACTCGGATAACCATCATGACATGCTGATCATTTTAGAAAAAGTCCCATATCAATATCACTTATAGTTTTTTAGAAGTAGTCGCTACAAACTTATTTTTTAAAAATCTATTTTTAACTGTGGCGGCCATCTTGAATTTCTGGCCGATCTGAAATTTTGCTAGGATCAATAAGACATTAAGAGCAACATTCCTGTAAAGTTTCATGAAAATCTGTCAAGTAGTTTCAGAGGAGTAGTCGCTACAAGTTTTTACTATATAACTCTATGTAAACAAAGATGGCCGCTGGCAGCCACGTTTAACGTCGAATCAAAACGCTTTTTGATAAGGACCAACATCATGTCATGCTGATCATTTTAGAAAAAGTCCCATATCAATATCACTTATAGTTTTCAAGAAGTTGTCGCTACAAACTTGTATTTTGAAAATTTATTTTTAGCCGTGGCGGCCATCTTGAATTTCCGGCAGACCTGAAATTTTGCTAGGATCATTTAGACATCAAGAGCAACATTCCTGTGAAGTTTCATGAAAATCCGTCAAGTAGTTTCAGAGGAGTAGTCGCTACAAGTTTTCATTATATAACTCTATGTAAACAAAGATGGCCGCTGGCAGCCATGTTTAACGTCAAATCAAAACGATTTTCGACAAGGACCAACATCATGTCATGCTGATCATTTTAGAAAAAGTCCCATATCAATATCACTTATAGTTTTCAAGAAGTAGTCGCTACAAACTTGAATTTAAAAAATCTATTTTTAGCTTTGGCGGCCATCTTGGATTTCACATCAATATGAATTTTTGCTAGGATCAACTAGACTTCATGGGCAACATTTCTGTAAAGTTTTATGAATATCCATCCAGTAGTTTCAGAGGAGTAGTCGCTACAAATAAAAGTTAACGGACGGACAGACGGACAGACGGACGGACGACGGACGCCGCACCACGGCATAAGCTCTGCTGATCTCTGATCAGTAGAGCTAAAAAACATTGGTGCAAGTTTGGTAAAGATCAAATAATAAATGAAGGTGTTCACAAGGCAAAATATGGCATTTTTCAGCAAATCAAGGGCCATAACTTCGGTGTTACTGATCCGATTTGGCTGGTTTTCAAACTTGTCCATGCTTTCATTGATTATTAGCAATCTGCGCTTTCATTGATTATTAACCATCTGCGCAAGTTTGGTAATGG
>JAWPHD010025341.1:0-16617 GCA_037043455.1 Cyrtodaria siliqua
GTTTTGTTGTCATTGTTGATTTCCTATTTGGCTTGGGTGTTGTTGTTAATTTGTTGGTCCTGTTGTTGTTGTTCCATCAACTTTACTGATGTTTTATTGTTGTCATTGTTGATTACCTATTTGGCTTGTATATAGTTGTTGTTAATATGTTGGTCCTGTTGTTGTTGTTGTTCCATCATCTTCACTGATGTTTTATTGTTGTCATTGTTGATTCCCTATTTGGCTTGGGTGTAGATGTTGTTAATATGTTGGTCCTGTTGTTGTTGTTTTATCTTTTTCACTGATGTTTTATTGTTGTCATTGTTGATTTCCTATTTGGCTTGGGTTTAGATGTTGTTAATATGTTGGTCCAGTTGTTCCATCATCTTCGCTGATGTTTTATTGTTGTCATTGCTGATTATCTATTTGGCTTGGCTGTAGTTGTTGTTAATATGTTGGTCCTGATGTTGTATTTCCATCAACTTGACTGTTGTTTTGTTGTTGTCATTGTTGATTCCTTATTTGGCTTGGGTGTTGTTGTTGTTAATATGTTGGTCCTGTTCTTGTTGTTCCACCAACTTTACTGTTGTTTTGTTGTTGTCATTGTTGATTACCTATTTGGCTTGGGTGTTGTTGTTGTTAATATATTGGTCCTGTTGTTGTTGTTCCATCAACTTCACTGATGTTTTATTGTTGTCATTGTTGATTCCCTATTTGCCTTGGGTGTAGTTGTTGTTAATACGTTGGTCCTGTTGTTGTTGTTCCATCAACTTCACTGATGGTTTATTGTTACCATTGTTGATTCCCTATTTGGCTTGGGTGTAGTTGTTGTTAATATGTTGGTCCTGTTGTTGTTGTTCAATCAACTTCACTGATGTTTTGTTGTTGTCATTGTTCATTCCGTATATGGCCTGGGTGTAGTTGTGGTTAATATGTTGGTCCTGTTGTTGTTGTTCCATCAACTTCACTGATGTTTTGTTGTTGTCATTGTTGATTTCCTTTTTGGCTTGGGTGTAGATGTTGTTAATATGTTGGTCCTGTTGTTCCATCATCTTCACTGATGTTTTATTGTTGTCATTGCTGATTATCTATTTGGCTTGGATGTAGTTGTTGTTAATATGTTGGTCCTGATGTTGTTTTTCCATCAACTTCACTGTTGTTTTGTTGTTGTCATTGTTGATTCCTTATTTGGCTTGGGTGTTGTTGTTGTTAATATGTTGGTCCTGTTCTTGTTGTTCCACCAATTTTACTGTTGTTTTTTTGTTGTCATTGTTGATTACCTATTTGGCTTGGGTGTTGTTGTTGTTAATATATTGGTCCGGGTGTTGTTGTTCTATCAACTTTACTGATGTTTTGTTGTTGTCATTGTTGATTATCTGATTGGCTTGGGTGTAAGTGTTGTTAATATGTTGGTCCTGATGTTGTTGTTTCATCAACTTCATATTTGTTTTGTTGTCATTGTTGATTACCTATTTGGCTTGGGTGTTGTTGTTAATATGTTGGTCCTGTTGTTGTTGTTCCATCATCTTCACTGATGTTTTATTGTTGTCATTGTCGATTACCTATTTGGCTTGGATATAGTTGTTGTTAATATGTTGGTCCTGTTGTTGTTGTTCCATCAACTTCACTGTTGTTTTATTGTTGTCATTGTTGATTCCCTATTTGGCTTGCATGTTGTTGTTGTTAATAGGATGATCCTGTGGTTGTTGTTTCATCAACTTCACTGATGTTTTTTTGTTGTCATTGTTGATTACCTATTTATTTGGCTTGGGTGTAGTTGTTGTAAAATGTTGGTCCTGTTGTTGTTGTTCCATCAACTTCACTGATATTTTATTGTTGTCATTGTTGATTCCCTATTTTGCTTCGGTGTAGTTGTTGTTAATATGTTGGTCCTGTTGTTGTTGTTGTTCCATCATCTTCACTGATGTTTTATTGTTGTCATTGTTGATTACATATGTGGCTTGGGTGTAGTTGTTGTTAATATGTTGGTCCTGTTGTTGTTGTTCCATCAATTTCACTGATGTTTTGTTGTTGTCATTGTTGATTCCCTATTTGGCTTGTGTGTAGTTGTTGTTAATATGTTGGTACTGTTGTTGTTGTTCCATCAACTTCACTGTTGTTTTGTTTTTGTCATTGTTGATTACCTATTTGGCTTGTGTGTAGTTGTTGTTAATATGTTGGTCCTGATGTTGTTGTTCCATCAACTTCATAGTTGTTTTGTTGTCATTGTTGATTACCTATTTGGCTGAGGTGTAGTAGTTGTTAATACGTTGGTCCTGTTGTTGTTGTTCCATCGACTTCACTATTGTTTGGTTATTGTCATTGTTGATTATCTATTTGACTTGGATGTAGTTGTTGTTAATCTGTTGGTCCTGATGTTGTTGTTCCATCAACTTCACTGTTGTTTTATTGTTGTCATTGTTGATTACCGAATGGTCTTGTGTGTTGTTGTTGTTAATATGTTGGTCCTGTTGTTGTTGTTCCATGAACTTCACTAATATTTTGTTGTTTTCATTGTTGATTACCTATTTGGCTTGGGCGTAGTTGTTGTTAATATGTTGGTCCTGATGTTGTTGTTCCATCAACTTCACTGTTGTTTTGTTGTTGTCATTGTTGATAACCTATTTGACATGGGTGTTGTTGTTGTTAATATGTTGGTCCTGTTGTTGTTGTTCCATCAACTTCACTGAGGTTTTGTTGTTGTCATTGTTGATTCCCTATTTGGCTTGGGTGTAGTTGTTGTTAATATGTTGGTCCTGATGTTGTTGTTCCATTAACTTCACTGTTGTTTGTTGTTGTCATTGTTGATTACCTATTTGGCTTGTGTGTTGTTGTTGTTAGTATGTTGGTCCTGTTGTTCCATCATCTTCACTGATGTTTTGTTGTTGTCATTGTTGATTATCTACTTGGCTTTGGTGTAGTTGTTGTTAATATATTGGTCCTGATGTTGTTGTTCCATCAACTTCACTGTTGCTTTATTGTTGTCATTGTTGATTACCTATTTGGCTTGGGTGTTGTTGTTGTTAATATATTGGTCCTGATTTTGTTGTTCCATCAACTTCACTGTTGCTTTATTGTTGTCATTGTTGATTACCTATTGGGCCCAATTGGGTGTAGTTGTAGTTAATATGTTGGTTCTGTTGTTGTTGTTCCACCATCTTCACTGTTGTTTTGTTGTTGTCATTGTTGATTACCTATTTGACTTGGGTGTAGTTGTTGTTAATATCTTTGTCCGGTTGTTGTTGTTGTTGATTTTTTATTTGGCTTGGGTGTAGTTGTTGTTAATATGTCGGTCCTGTTGTTGTTGTTCCATCGCTTTCACTGATGTTTTATTGTTGTCATTGTTGATTCCCTATTTGGCTTGGGTGTAGATGTTAATATGTTGGTCCTGTGATTGTTGCTCCATCTTTTTCACTGATGTTTTATTGTTGTCATTGCTGATTATCTATTTGGCATGGATGTAATTGTTGTTAATATGTTGGTCCTGATATTGTTTTTCCATCAACTTCACTATTTTTTTGTTGTTGTCATTGTTGATTCCTTATTTGGCTTGGGTGTTGTTGTTGTTAATATGTTGGTCCTGTTCTTGTTGTTCCACCAACTTTACTGTTGTTTTTTTGTTGTCATTGTTGATTACCTATTTGGCTTGGGTGTTGTTGTTGTTAATATATTGGTCCGGTTGTTGTTGTTCTATCAACTTTACTGATGTTTTGTTGTTATCATTGTTGATTATCTATTTGGCTTGGGTGTAAATGTTGTTAATATGTTGGTCCTGTTGTTGTTGTTCCATCATCTTCACTGATGTTTTATTGTTGTCATTGTTGATTATCTATTTGGCTTGGATGTAGTTGTTGTTAATATGTTGGTCCTGATGTTGTTGTTCCATCAACTTCATAGTTGTTTTGTTGTCATTGTTGATTACCTATTTGGCTTGGGTGTTGTTGTTAATATGTTGGTCCTGTTGTTGTTGTTCCATCAACTTTACTGATGTTTTATTGTTGTCATTGTTGATTACCTATTTGGCTTGGATATAGTTGTTGTTAATATGTTGGTCCTGTTGTTGTTGTTGTTCCATTAACTTCACTGTTGTTTTATTGTTGTCATTGTTGATTCCCTATTTGGCTTGCATGTTGTTGTTGTTAATATGATGATCCTGTGGTTGTTGTTTCATCAACTTCACTGATGTTTTGTTGTTGTCATTGTTGATTACCTATTTATTTGGCTTGGGTGTAGTTGTTGTTAATATGTTGGTCCTGTTGTTGTTGTTCCATCAACTTCACTGATGTTTTATTGTTGTCATTGTTGATTCCCTATTTGGCTTGGGTGTAGTTGTTGTTAATACGTTGGTCCTGTTGTTGTTGTTCCATCAACTTCACTGATGGTTTATTGTTATCATTGTTGATTCCCTATTTGGCTTGGGTGTAGTTGTTGTTAATATGTTGGTCCTGTTGTTGTTGTTCAATCAACTTCACTGATGTTTTGTTGTTGTCATTGTTCATTCCCTATATGGCCTGGGTGTAGTTGTTGTTAATATGTTGGTCCTGTTGTTGTTGTTCCATCGCCTTCACTGATGTTTTATTGTTGTCATTGTTGATTATCTATTTGTCTTGGATGTAGTTGTTAATACGTTGGTCCTGATGTTGTTGTTCCATCAACTTCACTGTTGTTTTGTTGTTGTCATTGTTGATTACCTATTTGACTTGAGTGTTGTTGTTGTTAATATGTTGGTCCTGATGTTGTTGTTCCATGAACTTCACTGATGTTTGTTGTTGTCATTGTTGATTACCTATTTGGCTTGGGTGTAGTAGTTATTAATACGTTGGTCCTGTTGTTGTTGTTCCATCGACTTCACTATTGTTTGGTTGTTGTCATTGTTGATTATCTATTTGACTTGGATGTAGTTGTTGTTAATATGTTGGTCCTGATATTGTTGTTCGATCAACTTCACTGTTGTTTTATTGTTGTCATTGTTGATTACCTATTGGTCTTGTGTGTTGTTGTTAATATGTTGGTCCTGTTGTTGTTGTTCCATAAACTTCACTGATGTTTTGTTGTTTTCATTGTTGATTACCTATTTGGCTTGGGCGTAGTTGTTGTTAATATGTTGGTCCTGATGTTGTTGTTCCATCAACTTCACTGTTGTTTTGTTGTTGTCATTGTTGATTACCTATTTGACATGGGTGTTGTTGTTGTTAATATGTTGCTCCTGTTGTTGTTGTTCCATCAAATTCACTGATGTTTTGTTGTTTTCATTGTTGATTCCCTATTTGACTCGGGTGTAGTTGTTGTTAATATGTTGGTCCTGATGTTGTTGTTCCATCAACTTCACTGATGTTTTGTTGTTGTCATTGTTGATTCCCTATTTGGCTTGGGTGTAGATGTTGTTAATATGTTGGTCCTGTTGTTGTTGTTCCATCAACTTCACTGATGTTTTGTTGTTGTCATTGTTGATTCCCTATTTGGCTTGGGTGTAGATGTTGTTAATATGTTGGTCCTGTTGTTGTGGTTCCATCTTTTTCACTGATGTTTTATTGTTGTCATTGCTGATTATCTATTTGGCTTGGATGTAGTTGTTGTTAATATGTTGGTCCTGATGTTGTTTTTCCATCAACTTAAATGTTGTTTTGTTGTTGTCATTGTTGATTCCTTATTTGGCTTGGGTGTTGTTGTTGTTAATATGTTGGTCCTGTTCTTGTTGTTCCACCAACTTTACTGTTGTTTTTTTGTTGTCATTGTTGATTACCTATTTGGCTTGGGTGTTGTTGTTGTTAATATATTGGTCCGGTTTTGTTGTTCTATCAACTTTACTGATGTTTTGTTGTAATCATTGTTGATTATCTATTTGGCTTGGGTGTAAATGTTGTTAATATGTTGGTCCTGTTGTTGTTGTTCCATCATCTTCACTGATGTTTTATTGTTGTCATTGTTGATTATCTATTTGGCTTGGATGTAGTTGTTGTTAATATGTTGGTCCTGATGTTGTTGTTCCATCAACTTCATAGTTGTTTTGTTGTCATTGTTGATTACCTATTTGGCTTGGGTGTTGTTGTTAATATGTTGGTCCTGTTGTTGTTGTTCCATCAACTTTACTGATGTTTTATTGTTGTCATTGTTGATTACCTATTTGGCTTGGATATAGTTGTTGTTAATATGTTGGTCCTGTTGTTGTTGTTCCATCAACTTCACTGTTGTTTTATTGTTGTCATTGTTGATTTCCTATTTGGCTTGCATGTTGTTGTTGTTAATATGATGATCCTGTGGTTGTTGTTTCATCAACTTCACTGATGTTTTGTTGTTGTCATTGTTGATTACCTATTTATTTGGCTTGGGTGTAGTTGTTGTTAATATGTTGGTCCTGTTGTTGTTGTTCCATCAACTTCACTGATGTTTTATTGTTGTCATTGTTGATTCCCTATTTGGCTTGGGTGTAGTTGTTGTTAATACGTTGGTCCTGTTGTTGTTGTTCCATCAACTTCACTGATGGTTTATTGTTATCATTGTTGATTCCCTATTTGGCTTGGGTGTAGTTGTTGTTATTATGATGGTCCTGTTGTTGTTGTTCAATCAACTTCACTGATGTTTTGTTGTTGTCATTGTTCATTCCCTATATGGCCTGGGTGTAGTTGTTGTTAATATGTTGGTCCTGTTGTTGTTGTTCCATCGCCTTCACTGATGTTTTATTGTTGTCATTGTTGATTATCTATTTGTCTTGGATGTAGTTGTTAATACGTTGGTCCTGATGTTGTTGTTCCATCAACTTCACTGTTGTTTTGTTGTTGTTATTGTTGATTACCTATTTGACTTGAGTGTTGTTGTTGTTAATATGTTGGTCCTGATGTTGTTGTTCCATGAACTTCACTGATGTTTGTTGTTGTCATTGTTGATTACCTATTTGGCTTGGGTGTAGTAGTTATTAATACGTTGGTCCTGTTGTTGTTGTTCCATCGACTTCACTATTGTTTGGTTGTTGTCATTGTTGATTATCTATTTGACTTGGATGTAGTTGTTGTTAATATGTTGGTCCTGATGTTGTTGTTCCATCAACTTCACTGTTGTTTTATTGTTGTCATTGTTGATTACCTATTGGTCTTGTGTGTTGTTGTTAATATGTTGGTCCTGTTGTTGTTGTTCCATAAACTTCACTGATGTTTTGTTGTTTTCATTGTTGATTACCTATTTGGCTTGGGCGTAGTTGTTGTTAATATGTTGGTCCTGATGTTGTTGTTCCATCAACTTCACTGTTGTTTTGTTGTTGTCATTGTTGATTACCTATTTGACATGGGTGTTGTTGTTGTTAATATGTTGCTCCTGTTGTTGTTGTTCCATCAACTTCACTGATGTTTTGTTGTTGTCATTGTTGATTCCCTATTTGGCTTGGGTGTAGATGTTGTTAATATGTTGGTCCTGTTGTTGTTGTTCCTTCAACTTCACTGATGTTTTGTTGTTGTCATTGTTGATTCCCTATTTGGCTTGGGTGTAGATCTTTTTCACTGATGTTTTATTGTTGTCATTGCTGATTATCTTTTTGGCTTGGATGTAGTTGTTGTTAATATGTTGGTCCTGATGTTGTTTTTCCATCAACTTAAATGTTGTTTTGTTGTTGTCATTGTTGATTCCTTATTTGGCTTGGGTGTTGTTGTTGTTAATATGTTGGTCCTATTCTTGTTGTTTCACCAACTTTACTGTTGTTTTTTTGTTGTCATTGTTGATTACCTATTTGGCTTGGGTGTTGTTGTTGTTAATATATTGGTCCGGTTGTTGTTGTTCTATCAACTTTACATCTATTTGGCTTGGGTGTAAGTGTTGCTAATATGTTGGTCCTGTTGTTGTTGTTCCGTCATCTTCACTGATGTTTTATTGTTGTCATTGTTGATTATCTATTTGGCTTGGATGTAGTTGTTGTTAATATGTTGGTCCTGATGTTGTTGTTCCATCAACTTCATAGTTGTTTTGTTGTCATTGTTGATTACCTATTTGGCTTGGGTGTTGTTGTTAATATGTTGGTCCTGTTGTTGTTGTTCCATCAACTTTACTGATGTTTTATAGTTGTCATTGTTGATTACCTATTTGGCTTGGATATAGTTGTTGTTAATATGTTAGTCCTGTTGTTGTTGTTCCATCAACTTCACTCATGTTTTGTTGTTGTCATTGTTGATTCCCTATTTGGCTTGGGTGTAGATGTTGTTAATATGTTGGTCCTGTTGTTCTAGCTCCATCTTTTTCACTGATGTTTTATTGTTGTCATTATTGATTTCCTATTTGGCTAGGGTGTAGATGTTGTTAATATGTTGGTCCTGTTGTTCCATCATCTTCACTGATGTTTTATTGTTGTCATTGCTGATTATCTATTTGGCTTGGATATAGTTGTTGTTAATATGTTGGTCCTAATGTTGTTTTTCCATCAACTTCACTGTTGTTTTGTTGTTATCATTGTTGATTCCTTATTTGGCTTGGGTGTTGTTGTTGTTAATATGTTGGTCCTGTTCTGGTTGTTCCACCAACTTTACTGTTGTTGTTTTTTTGTCATTGTTGATTATCTATTTGGCTTGGGTGTAAGTGTTGTTAATATGTTGGTCCTGTTGTTTTTGTTCCATAATCTTCACTGATGTTTTATTGTTGTCATTGTTGATTATTTATTTGGCTTGGATGTAGTTGTTGTTAATATGTTGGTCCTGATGTTGTTGTTCCATCAACTTCATAGTTGTTTTGTTGTCATTGTTGATTACCTATTTGGCTTGGGTGTTGTTGTTAATATGTCTGTCCTGTTGTTGTTGTTCCATCAACGTTACTGATGTTTTATTGTTGTCATTGTTGATTACCTATTTGGCTTGGATATAGTTGTTGTTAATATGTTGGTCTGTTGTTGTTGTTCCATCAACTTCACTGTTGTTTTATTGTTGTCATTGTTGATTCCCTATTTGGCTTGCATGTTGTTGTTGTTAATATGATGATCCTGTGGTTATTGTTTCATCAACTTCACTGATATTTTGTTGTTGTCATTGTTGATTACCTATTTATTTGGCTTGGGTGTAGTTGTTGTTAATATGTTGGTCCTGTTGTTGTTGTTCCATCAACTTCACTGATGTTTTATTGTTGTCATTGTTTATTCCCTATTTGTCTTGGGTGTAGTTGTTGTTAATACGTTGGTCCTGGTGTTGTTGTTCCATCAACTTCACTGATGGTTTATTGTTATCATTGTTGATTCCCTATTTGGCTTGGGTGTAGTTGTTGTTAATATGTTGGTCCTGTTGTTCCATCGCCTTCACTGATGTTTTATTGTTGTCATTGTTGATTATCTATTTGTCTTGGATGTAGTTGTTGTTAATACGTTGGTCCTGATGTTGTTGTTCCATCAACTTCACTGTTGTTTTTTTGTTGTCATTGTTGATTATCTATTTGGCTTGGAGGTAGTTGTTGGTAATATGTTGGTCCTGATGTTGTTGTTCCATCAACTTCATAGTTGTTTTGTTGTCATTGTTGATTACCTATTTGGCTTGGGTGTTGTTATTAATATGTTGGTCCTGTTGTTGTTGTTCCATCAATTTTACTGATGTTTTATTGTTATCATTGTTTATTCCCTTTTTGGCTTGGGTGTAGTTGTTGTTAATATGTTGGTCCTGTTGTTGTTGTTCAATCAACTTCACTGATATTTTGTTGTTGTCATTGTTCATACCCTATATGGCCTGGGTGTAGTTGTTGTTAATATGTTGGTCCTGTTGTTGTTGTTCCATCGCCTTCACTGATGTTTTATTGTTGTCATTGTTGATTATCTATTTGTCTTGGATGTAGTTGTTGTTAATATGTTGGTCCTGTTGTTGTTGCTCCATCAACTTCACTGAGGTTTTGTTGTTGTCATTGTTGATTCCCTATTTGGCTTGGGTGTAATTGTTGTTAATATGTTGGTCCTGATGTTGTTGTTCCATCAACTTCACTGTTGTTTGTTGTTGTCATTGTTGATTACCTATTTGGCTTGTGTGTTGTTGTTGTTAGTATGTTGGTCCTGTTGTTCCATCATCTTCACTGATGTTTTGTTTTTGTCATTGTTGATTATCTACTTGGCTTGGGTGTAGTTGTTGTTAATATATTGGTCCTGATGTTGTTGTTCCATCAACTTCACTGTTGCTTTATTGTTGTCATTGTTGATTACCTATTGGGCTTGGGTGTAGTTGTAGTTAATATGTTGGTCCTGTTGTTGTTGTTCCACCAACTTTACTGTTGTTTTGTTGTTGTCATTGTTGATTACCTATTGACTTTGGTGTTGTTGTTGTTAATATCTTTGTCCGGTTGTTGTTGTTGTTGATTTTTTATTTGGCTTGGGTGTAGTTGTTAATATGGCGGTCCTGTTGTTGTTGTTCCATCGCTTTCACTGATGTTTTAATGTTGTCGTTGTTGATTATCTGTTTGGCTTGGATGTAGTTGTTGTTAATATGTTGGTCCTGTTGTTCTTGCTCCATTTTTTTCACTGATGTTTTATTGTTGTCATTGCTGATTATCTATTTGGCTTGGATGTAGTTGTTGTTAATATGTTGGTCCTGTTATTGTTGTTCCACCAACTTTACTGTTGTTTTGTTGTTGTCATTGTTGATTACCTATTTGGCTTGGGTGTTGTTGTTGTTAATATATTGGTCCAGTTGTTGTTGTTCTATCAACTTTACTGATGTTTTGTTGTTGTCATTGTTGATTACCTATTTGGCTTGTGTGTAAGTGTTGTTAATATGTTGGTCCTGTTGTTGTTGTTTCATCATATTCACTGATGTTTTATTGTTGTCATTGTTGATTATCTATTTGGCTTGGATGTAGTTGTTGTTAATATGTTGGTCCTGATGTTGTTGTTCCATCAACTTCATAGTTGTTTTGTTGTCATTGTTGATTACCTATTTGGCTTGGGTGTTGTTGTTAATATGTTGGTCCTGTTGTTGTTGTTCCATCAACTTGACTGATGTTTTATTGTTGTCATTGTTGATTACCTATTTGGCTTGGATATAGTTGTTGTTAATATGTTGGTCCTGTTGTTGTTGTTCCATCAACTTCACTGTTGTTTTATTGTTGTCATTGTTGATTCCCTATTTGGCTTGCATGTTGTTGTTGTTAATATGATGATCCTGTGGTTGTTGTTTCATCAACTTCACTGATGTTTTGTTGTTGTCATTGTTGATTACCTATTTATTTGGCTTGGGTGTAGTTGTTGTTAATATGTTGGTCCTGTTGTTGTTGTTCAATCAACTTCACTGATATTTTGTTGTTGTCATTGTTCATTCCCTATATGGCCTGGGTGTAGTTGTTGTTAATATGTTGGTTCTGTTGTTGTTGTTCCATCGCCTTCACTGATGTTTTATTGTTGTTATTGTTCATTATCTATTTATCTTGGATGTAGTTGTTGTTAATATGTTGGTCCTGATGTTGTTGTTCCATCAACTTCACTGTTGTTTTGTTGTTGTCATTGTTGATTACCTATTTGACTTGAGTGTTGTTGTTGTTAATATGTTGGTCCTGTTGTTGTTGTTCCATGAACTTCACTGATGTTTGTTGTTGTCATTGTTGATTACCTATTTGGCTTGGGTGTAGTAGTTGTTAATACGTTGGTCCTGTTGTTGTTGTTCCATCGACTTCACTATTGTTTGGTTGTTGTCATTGTTGATTATCTATTTGACTTGGATGTAGTTGTTGTTAATATGTTGGTCCTGATGTTGTTGTTCCATCAACTTCACTGTTGTTTTATTGTTGTCATTGTTGATTACCTATTGGTCTTCTGTGTTGTTGTTGTTAATATGTTGGTACTGTTGTTGTTGTTCCATGAACTTCACTGATGTTTTGTTGTTTTCATTGTTGATTACCTATTTGGCTTGGGCGTAGTTGTTGTTAATATGTTGGTCCTGATGTTGTTGTTCCATCAACTTCACTGTTGTTTTGTTGTTGTCATTGTTGATTACCTATTTGACATGGGTGTTGTTGTTGTTAATATGTTGGTCCTGTTGTTGTTGTTCCATTAACTTCACTGAGGTTTTGTTGTTGTCATTGTTGATTCCCTATTTGGCTTGGGTGTAGTTGTTGTTAATATGTTGGTCCTGATGTTGTTGTTCCATCGCCTTCACTGATGTTTTATTGTTGTTATTGTTCATTATCTATTTATCTTGGATGTAGTTGTTGTTAATATGTTGGTCCTGATGTTGTTGTTCCATCAACTTCACTGTTGTTTTGTTGTTGTCATTGTTGATTACCTATTTGACTTGAGTGTTGTTGTTGTTAATATGTTGGTCCTGTTGTTGTTGTTCCATGAACTTCACTGATGTTTGTTGTTGTCATTGTTGATTTCCTATTTGGCTTGGGTGTAGATGTTGTTAATATGTTGGTCCTGTTTTTCTTGCTCCATCTTTTTCACTGATGTTTTATTGTTGTCATTGCTGATTATCTATTTGGCTTGGATGTAGTTGTTGTTAATATGTTGGTCCTGATGTTTTTTTTCCATCAACTTCACTGTTGTTTTGTTGTTGTCATTGTTGATTCCTTATTTGGCTTGGGTGTTGTTGTTGTTAATATGTTGGTCCTGTTATTGTTGTTCCACCAACTTTACTGTTGTTTTGTTGTTGTCATTGTTGATTACCTATTTGGCTTGGGTGTTGTTGTTGCTAATATATTGGTCCAGTTGTTGTTGTTCTATCAACTTTACTGATGTTTTGTTGTTGTCATTGTTGATTACCTATTTGGCTTGGGTGTAAGTGTTGTTAATATTTTTTTTCCTGTTGTTGTTGTTCCTTCATCTTCACTGATGTTTTATTGTTGTCATTGTTGATTATCTATTTGGCTTGGATGTAGTTGTTGTTAATATGTTGGTCCTGATGTTGTTGTTCGATCAACTTCATAGTTGTTTTGTTGTTGTCATTGTTGATTACCTATTTGGCTTGGGTGTTGTTGTTAATATGTTGGTCCTGTTGTTGTTGTTCCATCAACTTCACTGTTGTTTTATTGTTGTCATTGTTGATACCCTATTTGGCTTGCATGTTGTTGTTGTTAATAGGATGATCCTGTGGTTGTTGTTTCATCAACTTCACTGATGTTTTGTTGTTGTCATTGTTGATTACCTATTTATTTGGCTTGGGTGTAGTTGTTGTTAATATGTTGGTCCTGTTGTTGTTGTTCCATCAACTTCATTGATGTTTTATTGTTGTCATTATTGATTCCCTCTTTGGCTTGGGTGTAGTTGTTGTTAATATGTTGGTCCTGTTGTTGTTGTTCTATCAACTTCACTGATGGTTTATTGTTATCATTGTTGATTCCCTATTTGGCTTGGGTGTAGTCGTTGTTAATATGTTGGTCCTGTTGTTGTTGTTCCACCAACTTCACTGTTGTTTTGTTGTTGTCATTGTTGATTACCTATTTGACTTGGGTGTTGTTGTTGTTAATATCTTTGTCCGGTTGTTGTTGTTGTTGATTTTTTATTTGGCTTGGGTGTAGTTGTTGTTAATATGTCGGTCCTGTTGTTCCATCGCTTTCACTGATGTTTTAATGTTGTCATTGTTGATTATCTGTTTGGGTTGGATGTATTTGTTGTTAATATGTTGGTCCTGTTGTTGTTGTTCCATCGACTTCACTGATGTTTTATTGTTGTCATTGTTGATTTCCTATTTGGCTTTGGTGTAGTTGTTGTTAATATGTTGGTCCTGTTGTTCCATCATCTTCACTGATGTTTTATTGTTGTCATTGTTGATTACACATTTGGCTTGGGTGTAGTTGTTGTTAATATGTTGGTCCTGTTGTTGTTGTTCCATCAACTTCACTGATGTTTTGTTGTTGTCATTGCTGATTATCTATTTGGCTTGGATGTAGTTGTTGTTAATATGTTGGTCCTGATGTTGTTTTTCCATCAACTTCACTGTTGTTTTGTTGTTGTCATTGTTGATTACCTATTTGCCTTGGTTGTATTTGTTGTTAAAATGTTGGTCCTGTTGTTGTTGTTCCATCAACTTCACTGATGTTTTATTGTTGTCATTGTTGATTCCCTATTTTGCTTTGGTGTAGTTGTTGTTAATATGTTGGTCCTGTTGTTGTTGTTGTTCCATCAACTTCACTGTTGTTTTGTTGTTGTCATTGTTGATTCCTTATTTGACTTGGGTGTTGTTGTTGTTAATATGTTGGTTCTGTTATTGTTGTTCCACCAACTTTACTGTTGTTTTGTTGTTGTCATTGTTGATTACCTATTTGGCTTGGGTGTTGTTGTTGTTAATATATTGGTCCGGTTGTTGTTGTTCTATCAACTTTACTGATGTTTTGTTGTTGTCATTATTGATTATCTGATTGGCTTGGGTGTAAGTGTTGTTAATATGTTGGTCCTGTTGTTGTTGTTGTTCCATCATCTTCACTGATGTTTTATTGTTGTCATTGTTGATTACATATGTGGCTTGGGTGTAGTTGTTGTTAATATGTTGGTCCTGTTGTTATTGCTCCATCAACTTCACTTATGTTTTGTTGTTGTCATTGTTGATTGCCTATTTGACTTGTGTGTAGTTGTTGTTAATATGTTGGTACTGTTGTTGTTGTTCCATCAACTTCACTGATGTTTTATTGTTGTCATTGTTGATTATCTATTTGGCTTGGGTGTAGTTGTTGTTAATATGTTTGTCCTGTTGTTGTTGTTCCATCAACTTCACTGATGTTTTGTTGTTGTCATTGTTGATTCCCTATTTGGCTTGGGTGTAGATGTTGTTAATATGTTGGTCCTGTTGTTGTTGTTTCATCTTTTTCACTGATATTTTATTGTTGTCATTGTTGATTTCCTATTTGGCTTGGGTTTAGATGTTCTTAATATGTTGGTCCTGTTGTTCCATCATCTTCACTGATGTTTTATTGTTGTCATTGCTGATTATCTATTTGGCTTGGATGTAGTTGTTGTTAATATGTTGGTCCTGATGTTGTATTTCCATCAACTTCACTGTTGTTTTGTTGTTGTCATTGTTGATTCCTTATTTGGCTTGGGTGTTGTTGTTGTTAATATGTTGGTCCTGTTCTTGTTGTTCCACCAACTTTACTGTTGTTTTTTTGTTGTCATTGTTGATTACCTATTTGTCTTGGGTGTTGTTGTTGTTAATATATTGGTCCGGTTGTTGTTGTTCTATCAACTTTACTGATGTTTTGTTGTTGTCATTGTTGATTATCTATTTGGCTTGGGTGTAAGTGTTGTTAATATGTTGGTCCTGTTGTTGTTGTTCCATCATCTTCACTGATGTTTTATTGTTGTCATTGTTGATTATCTATTTGGCTTGGATGTAGTTGTTGTTAATATGTTGGTCCTGATGTTGTTGTTCCATCAACTTCATAGTTTTTTTATTGTCATTGTTGATTACCTATTTGGCTTGGGTGTTGTTGTTAATATGTTGGTCCTGTTGTTGTTGTTCCATCAACTTTACTGATGTTTTATTGTTGTCATTGTTGATTACCTATTTGGCTTGGATATAGTTGTTGTTAATATATTGGTCCTGTTGTTGTTGTTCCATCAACTTCACTGATGTTTTATTGTTGTCATTGTTGATTCCCTATTTGGCTTGGGTGTAGTTGTTGTTAATACATTGGTCCTGTTGTTGTTGTTCCATCAACTTCACTGATGGTTTATTGTTACCATTGTTGATTCCCTATTTGGCTTGGGTGTAGTTGTTGTTAATATGTTGGTCCTGTTGTTGTTGTTCAATCAACTTCACTGATGTTTTGTTGTTGTCATTGTTCATTCCGTATATGGCCTGGGTGTAGTTGTGGTTAATATGTTGGTCCTGTTGTTGTTGTTCCATCAACTTCACTGATGTTTTGTTGTTGTCATTGTTGATTCCCTATTTGGCTTTGGTGTAGTTGTTGTTAATATGTTGGTCCTGTTGTTGTTGTTCCATCAACTTCACTGATGTTTTGTTGTTGTCATTGTTGATTCCCTATTTGGCTTGGGTGTAGATGTTGTTAATATGTTGGTCCTGTTGTTCTTGCTCCATTTTTTTCACTGATGTTTTATTGTTGTCATTGCTGATTATCTATTTGGCTTGGATGTAGTTGTTGTTAATATGTTGGTCCTGTTGTTGTTGTTCCATCAACTTCACTGATGTTTTATTGTTGTCATTGTTGATTCCCTATTTTGCTTTGGTGTAGTTGTTGTTAATATGTCGGTCCTGTTGTTGTTGTTGTTCCATCAACTTCACTGTTGTTTTGTTGTTGTCATTGTTGATTCCTTATTTGACTTGGGTGTTGTTGTTGTTAATATGTTGGTCCTGTTATTGTTGTTCCACCAACTTTACTGTTGTTTTGTTGTTGTCATTGTTGATTACCTATTTGGCTTGGGTGTTGTTGTTGTTAATATATTGGTCCGGTTGTTGTTGTTCTATCAACTTTACTGATGTTTTGTTGTTGTCATTGTTGATTACCTATTTTGCTTGGGTGTAAGTGTTGTTAATATGTTGGTCCTGTTGTTGTTGTTCCATCATCTTCACTGATGTTTTATTGTTGTCATTGTTGATTATCTATTTGGCTTGGATGTAGTTGTTGTTAATATGTTGGTCCTGATGTTGTTGTTCCATCAACGTCATAGTTGTTTTGTTGTCATTGTTGATTACCTATTTGGCTTGGGTGTTGTTGTTAATATGTTGGTCCTGTTGTTGTTGTTCCATC
>JAWPHD010025342.1:0-16610 GCA_037043455.1 Cyrtodaria siliqua
ATCCGTTTTCCTATCTTGATGTTGACTTGTCTTCCCTATAACCTTTTGCATACCAACAACCTTCCTTCCTTTGTCTACAATGTCACATGTTCCTGGATCTATATCTGTGGGCTGCTTTAGTCGAAGTACCCTGGGTTTCTCCTGCACATGTTTCGCCTTGACCGTGCTTCTAGCTTTCCTCACAGTTTCTACAACTTCTTTTAAATTCTCTACTGGGAATGTCTGTACCTTCCGAGGTTCTCTCTTTGCAGATCCTGCCAATGTCTTTGACACGTCTCTTGTATCTGCTCTTGTAGGACGCTGTATAGACTGCCTAAGAGTGTGTCTGCCTGATGCCTTACTAAAATGATTGTCGCTGGTACAGTTAGTGTCAACCTTGTTAATAGTATCAGTTGCCTCTGCTGTCTGATCTATGACACTTGCTTCAGTGCCATCCTCATCCTCTGAACTACCATCAGACACTCCCGTGGTTTCATCTTTGTCTTCCGATTGTGTAGATTTCTCTGCAGGTGTTTCATCCTGACCTGTAATACAAAGGAAGGGAAGTAATAAATTCCTATGTAGAACCCGTGACGGTTGACTACTAAACTCCTTCTTCACTTTGTACACCGGCAGATCTTCACACTGTTCCTCTACTATGTAAGGTTCACTGTCCCACTTGTCAGTCAACTTGTTCTTCCCCTTAAGCCCAACATTCCTGACTAGGACTCTATCTCCTGGCTCGATTTTCGCCTCCCTGACTTTCAAGTCATAGGTCGTCTTGTTTCGTTTAGCAGCCAGACTTGCTTCTTGTGATGCAATCTTGTATGCAAACTGGATTCTCTTCCGCAGTCCTTCTACGTATTTTGAAGTAGTCGTAGGCTTCTCCATGTTGTGTTTGATGCCCAGAAATGCATCTACAGCCATTCTAGGATGTCTTCCAAACATAAGGTAAAACGGAGAAAATCCGGTGCTCTCGTGTCTTGTGCAGTTTTATGCATGAACAACTTCAGGCACGTACGACTTCCAGTCAGCCTTCTTCGCCTCATCAAGCGTTCCCAGCATACCTAGCAATGTCTGGTTAAAACGTTCTACCATCCCATTACCCATAGGATGATATGGAGTGGTTCGACTCTTTTTAACGTTGGCAATCGAACACAGTTCCTTAATCACCTGTGACTCAAAGTTCCTACCTTGATCACTATGGATACGGGATGGAAAGCCGTAGTGGACAACGAAGTTTTCAAATATAATTCTGGCTGTAGTTCTTGCTGTCTGGTTTCTAGTTGGGTATGCCTGTGCATATCTGGTAAAATGGTCTGTCAGGACTAGAACATTTTCAATGCCTCCCTTCGATGGTTCTAAAGACAGAAAATCTATACAAACAATATCCATGGGTTGAGTTGATGTTATACTGACAAGTGGGCTGGCGCGGGACTCCTTTGTCTTTCTACAGATGCAGCGTTCGCAGTTCTGAACCCATCTGGCAATGTCATTGTCCATGTTAGGCCAGAAGAAACGCTCCTTGACAAGACTTGTGGTTCTGTCACGACCTTGGTGTCCACTCTCATTGTGCAGCAACTTAAGAACGACCTCTATTCCACTAAAGGGCAATACAAGTTGTTCAAATTCCAAGGTCGGTGTCTTCCAAATCTTGTACAGAACGTCGTCCCTTATATTAAAGTTGTCCCAATGGCGCAAATACTTCTGGACTACACTGCTCTCCTTAGAAGAAAGCCGCCTGGTAGGCTTGTGTCCAGTCCTAAATATTGTCTTGAGTCGGTATAAGTCGTCATCTGCATCCTGTTCCTGTCTCCAGTCAACAGCTGACAATGATGATGTTTCCTGTGTGGCATCTTGTAATTCTACAGGAAGACTATCTTCATTAATGGCAACACATTCAATGTGGTTGGTTGTTTGAAGTGTGCTGCAGATGGCTTTAACAACTGGCTGTGGCAAACGCGACAATGTGTCTGCATCAACGTTCTCCTTTCCCTTCTTGTATTTCAATGTGAAGTTGAAGGCCGCCAGAGAAGCTAACCAACGTTGACCTGTCGCATCCAACTTGGCTTTCTGCAGAACATATGTCATCGGGTTATTGTCCGTTCTGACTTCAAAAGATGTACCATACAAATAGTCGTGAAACTTGTCTGTAACACACCACTTGAGAGCAAGAAACTCTAGCTTGTGGGCGGGATAATTCTTTTCAGACGGTCGCAACCCTCGACTAGCATAGGCGATGACCTTTTCCTGTCCGTCCTGTTTCTGGTATAAAACTGCGCCAAGACCTTCGCCAGAAGCATCAGTACTGACTAGAAATGGTTGGGAATAGTCGGCGTATCCCAATACAGGCGGTGATGATAACCTATCCTTCAAAGTAATAAATGCCTCTTCCTCCTTCTGTCCCCATTTCCACGGTGTCTTCTTCCTCTTACATCGGTTCTTCTTCTGTGTCGGATGTCCTACAAGGAGATCATTAAGTGGTCTGGCAATCCTAGCATAATCTTTGATGAACCGCCGATAGTAACCTGTAAATCCCAGGAATTGCCTAACTTCCTTGACGGACTTGGGAGCTTGCCAGTTCCTAATGGCACTGATCTTTCCAGGATCCGTTCTCACTCCCTCCTCCGAAACGACATGTCCGAGATAAAGTACTTCTCTCTTAAAAAACTCACATTTGGAACCCTTGAGCTTGAGGTTGTGGTCTTCTAATCTCTGAAAAACATTCCCAAGGCGCTGCAAGTGTTCCTCAAACGTACGGGAAAAGATGATAATGTCGTCCAGGTATATGAGACATTCTCTCAAATGTAGCTCTCCCATTGTCTTCTCCATCAACCTCTGAAACGTAGCTGGAGCGTTGGTCAAACCGAAGGCCATGCGTTCACACTCAAAGAACCCAAGTGGTCCGAGAGAGAAAGCAGTCTTCTGTTTATCCTGTTCTCTTAGTGGAACTTGCCAGTATCCACTTCGAAGGTCCAGCTTGCTGAAATACTTGGCCCCTTTAAGTGTGTCTATACTCTCGTCAATTCTGGGGATTGAATATGCATCTCGTATGGTTCGAGCATTCAGCTTTCTAAAGTCGATGCAAAACCGCAGAGAGTTGTCTTTCTTCCGCACCAGAACCACGTTGGACGAAAACGGACTGTTGCTTTCTTTGATGGCACCAGCATTTAACATTTCCTTCACATGTTCTCTAACTTCATTGAACATGGCTGGTGGTATTCGTCGGTATGGTTCCTTGAATGGTGTTTCGTCAGTGAGCTCTATCTTATGTTCATCAAGATCTGTACAACCTAGATCTGTTAACCCTTTAGAAAATATGTGCGTCCATTGACCCAACATATCGGTGACAGTCTTCTTCTGGTCTTCATCAAGATCTGTATCTTCTAGCTTCACTCCTAGTTCTTGCAGTGTCTCTACTGTGTCTTCTGCATTCTGCTTCTTTACTGTCGGTGTATCCTCTGGTATCCAATGCCGTACTACCTTAGCCGCTTGTAGTTCACACAAGTTCATCTTAGGTGTGATGAGTATTGGCTTTACATATATATGTAAGAACCTGTTATATTTGGGGGCTCGTCCGGCATCCAGGACCGTGTCTGTTAGCATGAAACAGTATGAAAATAAGTCTGACAGCCGGCCTGGAGTTAACTCCATCAGAAATTCAGAGACGAATTTCAATCTGGTGGAGGTGTATGTAACCGGGTACAGGTATATGGTGAAATATCGATTCCTAACCGTGTGTCCTCGATAGCTCAGCGGTTAGAGCCCTGGTACGGTAAACCAGAGACCCTGGGTTCGAGTCCCGGTTGAGGAACGACTTTTCACCACCTGTTATATATGCGTAAGAACTGAATATATATGCGTAAGAAAGGAATATATATGTGTAAGAACTGAATATATATGTGTAAGAACGGAATATATATGCGTAAAAATGGAATCTATATGTGTAAGACCTGAATATATATGTGTAAGAACTGAATATATATGTGTAAGAACTGAATATATAGGTGTAAGAACTGAATATATATGTGTAAGAACTGAATATATATGTGTAAGAACTGAATATATATGCGTAAGAATGGAATATATATGCGTAAGAACGGAATATATATGCGTAAGAACGGAATATATATGTGTAAGAACTGAATATATATGTGTAAGAACTGAATATATATGCGTAAGAATGGAATATATATGTGTAAGAACTGTATATATATGTGTAAGAACGGAATATATATGCGTAAGAACGGAATATATATGTGTAAGAACTGAATATATATGCGTAAGAATGGAATATATATGCGTAAGAACGGAATATATGCGTAAGAACGGAATATATATGTGTAAGAACAGAATATATATGTGTAAGGACGGAATATATATGCGTAAGAATGGAATATATATGTGTAAGAACTGAATATATATGTGTAAGAACGGAATATATATGCGTAAGAACGGAATATATATGTGTAAGAACTGAATATATATGCGTAAGAACTGAATATATATGCGTAAGAACTGAATATATGCGTAAGAACTGAATATATATGCGTAAGAACTGAATATATATGTGTAAGAACTGAATATATATGTGTAAGATCTGAATATATATGTGTAAGTACTGAATATATATGTGTAAAAACTGAATATATATGTGTAAGAACTGAATATATATGCGTAAGATCGGAATATATATTCCGTTCTTACGCATATATATTCCGATCTTACGCATATATATTTCGTTCTTACTCATATATATTCCATTCTTACGCATATATATTCAGTTCTTACGCATATATATTCAGTTCGTACACATATATATTCAGTTCTTACACATATATATTCCGTTCTTACGCATATATATTCAGTTCTTACACATATATATTCCGTTCTTACGCATATATATTCAGTTATTACACATATATATTCAGTTCTTACACATATATATTCAGTACTTACACATATATATTCAGATCTTACACATATATATTCAGTTCTTACACATATATATTCAGTTCTTACGCATATATATTCAGTTCTTACACATATATATTCAGTTCTTACACATATATATTCCGTTCTTACGCATATATATTCCGCTCTTACGCATATATATTCCGTTCTTACGCATATATATTGAGTTCTTACACATATATATTCCATTCTTACGCATATATATTCCGTCCTTACACATATATATTCAGGTCTTACACATATATATTCCGTTCTTACGCATATATATTCCGTTCTTGCATATATATTCCGTTCTTACGCATATATATTCCGTTCTTACGCATATATATTCCATTCTTACGCATATATATTCAGTTCTTACACATATATATTCAGTTCTTACACATATATATTCAGTTCTAACACATATATATTCAGTTCTTACGCATATATATTCAGTTCTTACAGATATATATTCCGTTCTTACACATATATATTCAGTTCTTACACATATATATTCCGTTCTTACGCATATATATTCCGTCCTTACACATATATATTCAGTTCTTACACATATATATTTCGTTCTTACGCATATATATTCCTTTCTTACGCATATATATTCAGTTCTTACACATATATATTCAGTTCTTACACATATATATTCAGTTCTTACGCATATATATTCCGTCCTTACACATATATATTCAGTTCTTACACATATATATTCCGTTCTTACGCATATATATTCCGTTCTTACGCATATATATTCTGTTCTAATACATATATATTCCGTTCTTACGCATATATATTCCGTTCTTACGCATATATATTCCGTTCTTACGCATATATATTCCGTTCTTACGCATATATATTCCGTTCTTACGCATATATATTCCGTTCTTATGCATATATATTTAGTTCTTACGCATATATATTCAGTTCTTACTCATATATATTCAGTTCTTACACATATATATTCAGTTCTTACACATATATATTCAGTTCTTACACATATATATTCAGTTCTTACACATACATATTCAGTTCTTACAAATATATTTTCCGTTCTTACGCATATATATTCAGTTCTTACACATATATATTCAGTTCTTACACATATATATTCAGTTCTTACACATATATATTTAGTTCTTACGCATATATATTCCGTCCTTACACATATATATTCAGTTCTTACACATATATATTCCGTTCTTACGCATATATATTCCGTTCTTACGCATATATATTCCATTCTTACGCATATATTCAGTTCTTACACATATATATTCAATTCTTACGCATATATATTCCGTTCTTACGCATATATATTCCGATCTTACGCATATATATTCCGTTCTTACGCATATATATTCCATTCTTACGCATATATATTCAGTTCTTACGCATATATATTCAGTTCGTACACATATATATTCAGTTCTTACACATATATATTCCATTCTTACGCATATATATTCAGTTCTTACACATATATATTCCGTTCTTACGCATATATATTCAGTTCTTACACATATATATTCAGTTCTTACACATATATATTCAGTACTTACACATATATATTCAGTTCTTACACATATATATTCAGTTCTTACACATATATATTCAGTTCTTACGCATATATATTCAGTTCTTACGCATATATTCAGTTCTTACACATATATATTCAGTTCTAACACATATATATTCAGTTCTTACACATATATATTCAGTTCTTACAGATATATATTCCGTTCTTACACATATATATTCAGTTCTTACACATATATATTCCGTTCTTACACATATATATTCCGTTCTTACGCATATATATTCCGTTCTTACGCATATATATTCCATTCTTACGCATATATATTCAGTTCTTACACATATATATTGAGTTCTTACACATATATATTCAGTTTTAACACATATATATTCAGTTCTTACACATATATATTCAGTTCTTACAGATATATATTCCGTTCTTACACATATATATTCAGTTCTTACACATATATATTCAGTACTTACACATATATATTCAGATCGTACACATATATATTCAGTTCTTACACATATATATTCAGTTCTTACGCATATATATTCAGTTCTTACGCATATATTCAGTTCTTACGCGTATATATTCAGTTCTTACGCATATATATTCAGTTCTTACACATATATATTCCGTTCTTATGCATATATATTCAGTTCTTACACATATATATTCTGTTCTTACACATATATATTCAGTTCTTACGCATATATATTCAGTATTTACACATATATATTCCGTTCTTACACATATATATTCAGTTCTTACACATATATATTCCATTCTTACGCATATATATTCCGTCCTTACACATATATATTCAGTTCATACACATATATATTCCGTTCTTACGCATATATATTCCGTTCTTACGCATATATATTCCGTTCTTACGCATATATATTCCATTCTTACGCATATATTCAGTTCTTACACATATATATTCAGTTCTTACGCATATATATTCCGTTCTTACGCATATATATTCCGATCTTACGCATATATATTTCGTTCTTACTCATATATATTCCATTCTTACGCATATATATTCCGTTCTTACGCATATATATTCCATTCTTACGCATATATTCAGTTCTTACACATATATATTCAGTTCTTACGCATATATATTCCGTTCTTACGCATATATATTCCGATCTTACGCATATATATTTCGTTCTTACTCATATATATTCCATTCTTACGCATATTTATTCAGTTCTTACGCATATATATTCAGTTCGTACACATATATATTCAGTTCTTACACATATATATTCCGTTCTTACGCATATATATTCAGTTCTTACACATATATATTCCGTTCTTACGCATATATATTCAGTTATTACACATATATATTCAGTTCTTACACATATATATTCAGTACTTACACATATATATTCAGATCTTACACATATATATTCAGTTCTTACACATATATATTCAGTTCTTACGCATATATATTCAGTTCTTACGCATATATTCAGTTCTTACGCATATATATTCAGTTCTTACGCATATATATTCAGTTGTTACGCATATATATTCCGTTCTATCGCATATATATTCCGTTCTTACGCATATATATTCAGTTCTTACGCATATATATTCAGTTCTTACACATATATATTCAGTTCTTACACATATATATTCAGTTCTTACGCATATATATTCAGTTTTTACACATATATATTCCGTTCTTACACATATATATTCAGTTCTTACACATATATATTCCATTCTTACGCATATATATTCCGTCCTTACACATATATATTCAGTTCTTACACATATATATTCCGTTCTTACGCATATATATTCCGTTCTTACTCATATATATTCCATTCTTACGCATATATAATCCGATCTTACGCATATATATTCCGTTCTTACGCATATATATTCAATTCTTACGCATATATATATTCAGTTCTTACGCATATATATTCAGTTCGTACACATATATATTCAGTTCTTACACATATATATTCCGTTCTTACGCATATATATTCAGTTCTTACACATATATATTCCGTTCTTACGCATATATATTCAGTTATTACACATATATATTCAGTTCTTACACATATATATTCAGTACTTACACATATATATTCAGATCTTACACATATATATTCAGTTCTTACACATATATATTCAGTTCTTACGCATATATATTCAGTTCTTACGCATATATTCAGTTCTTACGCATATATATTCAGTTGTTACGCATATATATTCAGTTGTTACGCATATATATTCCGTTCTTACGCATATATATTCCGTTCTTACGCATATATATTCAGTTCTTACGCATGTATATTCAGTTCTTACACATATATATTCAGTTCTTACACATATATATTCAGTTCTTACGCATATATATTCAGTATTTACACATATATATTCAGTATTTACACATATATATTCAGTTCTTACACATATATATTTATTTCTTACACATATATATTCCATTCTTACGCATATATATTCCGTTCTTACACATATATATTCAGTTTTAATACATATATATTCCGTTCTTACGCATATATATTCCGTTCTTACGCATATATATTCCGTTCTTACGCATATATATTCCGTTCTTACGCATATATATTCCGTTCTTACGCATATATATTTAGTTCTTACGCATATATATTCCGTTCTCACTCCTATATATTCAGTTCTTACACATATAAATTCAGTTCTTACACATATATATTCAGTTCTTACACATATATATTTAGTTCTTACACATATATACTTCAGTTCTTACACATATATATTCCCTTCTTACACATATATATTCAGTTCTTACGCATATATATTCAGTTCGTACACATATATATTCAGTTCTTACACATATATATTCCGTTCTTACGCATATATATTCAGTTCTTACACATATATATTCAGTTCTTACGCATATATATTCAGTTCTTACACATATATATTCAGTTCTTACACATATATATTCCGTTCTTACGCATATATATTCCGCTCTTACGCATATATATTCCGTTCTTACGCATATATATTGAGTTCTTACACATATATATTCCATTCTTACGCATATATATTCCGTCCTTACACATATATATTCAGTTCTTACACATATATATTCCGTTCTTATGCATATATATTCCGTTCTTGCATATATATTCCGTTCTTACGCATATATATTCCGTTCTTACGCATATATATTCCATTCTTACGCATATATATTCAGTTCTTACACATATATATTCAGTTCTTACACATATATATTCAGTTCTAACACATATATATTCAGTTCTTACGCATATATATTCAGTTCTTACAGATATATATTCCGTTCTTACACATATATATTCAGTTCTTACACATATATATTCCGTTCTTACGCATATATATTCCGTCCTTACACATATATATTCAGTTCTTACACATATATATTTCGTTCTTACGCATATATATTCCGTTCTTACGCATATATATTCAGTTCTTACACATATATATTCAGTTCTTACACATATATATTCAGTTCTTACGCATATATATTCCGTCCTTACACATATATATTCAGTTCTTACACATATATATTCCGTTCTTACGCATATATATTCCGTTCTTACGCATATATATTCTGTTCTAATACATATATATTCCGTTCTTACGCATATATATTCCGTTCTTACGCATATATATTCCGTTCTTACGCATATATATTCCGTTCTTTCGCATATATATTCCGTTCTTACGCATATATATTCCGTTCTTATGCATATATATTTAGTTCTTACGCATATATATTCAGTTCTTACACATATATATTTATTTCTTACACATATATATTCCATTCTTACGCATATATATTCCGTTCTTACACAAATATATTCAGTTCTAATACATATATATTCCGTTCTTACGCATATATATTCAGTTCTTACTCATATATATTCAGTTCATACACATATATATTCAGTTCTTACACATATATATTCCGTTCTTACACATATATATTCAGTTCTTACACATATATATTCCGTTCTTACGCATATATATTCCGTTCGTACGCATATATATTCCGTTCTTACGCATATATATTTAGTGCTTACGCATATATATTCCGTTCGTACGCATATATATTCCATTCTTACATATATATTCAGTTCTTACACATATATATTCATTTCTTACACATATATATTCAGTTTTAACACATATATATTCAGTTCTTACACATATATATTCAGTTCTTACACATATATATTCCGTTCTTACGCATTTATATTCAGTTCTTAAACATATATATTCAGTTCTTACACATATATATTCAGTACTTACACATATATATTCCGTTCTTACGCATATATATTCCGTTCTTACGCATATATATTCCGTATTTACGCATATATATTCCGTTCTTACGCATATATATTCCATTCTTACGCATATATTCAGTTCTTACACATATATATTCAGTTCTTACGCATATATATTCCGTTCTTACGCATATATATTCCGATCTTACGCATATATATTCCGTTCTTACGCATATATATTCCATTCTTACGCATATATATTCAGTTTTTACGCATATATATTCAGTTCGTACACATATATATTCAGTTCTTACACATATATATTCCGTTCTTACGCATATATATTCAGTTCTTACACATATATATTCCGTTCTTACGCATATATATTCAGTTCTTACACATATATATTCAGTTCTTACACATATATATTCAGTACTTACACATATATATTCCGTTCTTACGCATATATATTCCGTTCTTACGCATTTATATTCCGTTCTTACGCATATATATTCCATTTTACGCATATATTCAGTTCTTACACATATATATTCAGTTCTTACGCATATATATTCCGTTCTTACGCATATATATTCAGTTCTTACGCATATATATTCAGTTCGTACACATATATATTCAGTTCTTACACATATATATTCCGTTCTTAAGCATATATATTCAGTTCTTACACATATATATTCCGTTCTTACGCATATATATTCAGTTCTTACACATATATATTCCGTTCTTACGCATATATATTCAGTTCTTACACATATATATTCAGTTCTTACACATATATATTCAGTACTTACACATATATATTCAGATCTTACACATATATATTCAGTTCTTACACATATATATTCAGTTCTTACGCATATATATTCAGTTCTTACGCATATATTCAGTTCTTACGCATATATATTCAGTTTTTACGCATATATATTCAGGTCTTACACATATATAATCCGTTCTTACGCATATATATTCCGTTTTTACGCATATATATTCCGATCTTACGCATATATATTCCGATCTTACAAATATATATTCAGTTCTTACACATATATATTCAGTTCTTACACCTATGACTGGAAACCGTTATCGACCATAATTGGCCTTTCCTCCCCAGTGGTAGCAAACCCACTTGCGCGAACAAGATGTGGAATTGCTGCCACAGTACCTCGGACCAGACACACACGCTATGCCCCAGGCACAGCAACCAACAAACTTAACACCAACAAATGCCCCAACAAGTACAAACATACATCACAGAAATAACCGAACAGGCCCCAGTTCGATGACCATAAGTATTAGTATGCTGCAAATGGACACGCTAATCATCCCCAAGATGGCGTAGTACAGGCATACCCCTCATCAAACCCCAGCAAATATGATATGTTAAAAACATAATCATAACACTACAAAACAAGCACGCACCACATACAACACAACGCCAAACAAAGCCAGGACCGGAAGGTGTCAATACACGAAATTAGGTTGAATTAACCGCTGTTGTTGACACCGCTTTCAGCACATATTTAGGCATTAAACAGACCTGTTGGCAAGGTCTATATCAGCTTCAAAATTCAAAATTACACCTTTAAAAAGTCCAGACTCTATTGTGCCCATCGCGTCAGGTATACCTTGACGTGTTCGTTGGCGGAGGGACTATAAACCTTAGAATTACACACACACACACACCTATATATTCCGTTCTTACGCATATATATTCCGTTCTTACACATATATATTCAGTTCTTACACATATATATTCCGTTCTTACGCATATATATTCAGTTCTTACGCATATATATTCCGATCTTACGCATATATATTCAGTTCTTACACATATATATTCAGTTCTTACAAATATATATTCAGTTCTTACACATATATATTCAGTTCTTACGCATATATATTCAGTATTTACACATATATATTCAGTTCTTACACATATATATTCAGTTCTTACACATATATATTTATTTCTTACACATATATATTCCATTCTTACGCATATATATTCCGTTCTTACACATATATATTCAGTTCTAATACATATATATTCCGTTCTTACGCATATATATTCCGTTCTTACGCATATATATTCCGTTCTTACGCATATATATTCCGTTCTTACGCATATATATTCCGTTCTTACACATATATATTCAGTTCTTACACATATATATTCAGTTCTTACACATATATATTCAGTTCTTATGCATATATATTCAGTTCTTACACATATATATTCAGTTCTTACACATATATATTTATTTCTTACACATATATATTCCATTCTTACGCATATATATTCCGTTCTTACGCATATATATTTAGTTCTTACGCATATATATTCCGTTCTTACTCATATATATTCAGTTCTTACACATATATATTCAGATCTTACACATATATATTCCGTTCTTACACATATATATTCAGTTCTTACACATATATAATCCGTTCTTACGCATATATATTCCGTTCTTACGCATATATATTCCGTTCTTACGCATATATATTCCGTTCTTACGCATATATATTCCATTCTTACGCATATATATTCAGTTCTTACACATATATATTCAGTTCTTACACATATATATTCAGTTCTAACACATATATATTCAGTTCTTACGCATATATATTCAGTTCTTACATATCAATATTCCGTTCTTACGCATATATATTCCGTCCTTACACATATATATTCAGTTCTTACACATATATATTCCGTTCTTACGCATATACATTCCGTTCTTACGCATATATATTCCGTTCTTACGCATATATATTCCGTTCTTACGCATATATATTCCATTCTTACGCATATATTCAGTTCTTACACATATATATTCAGTTCTTACGCATATATATTCCGTTCTTACGCATATATATTCCGATCTTACGCATATATATTCCGTTCTTACGCATATATATTCCATTCTTACGCATATATATTCAGTTCGTACACATATATATTCCGTTCTTACGCATATATATTCCGTTCTTACGCATATATATTCCATTCTTACGCATATATATTCAGTTCTTACGCATATATATTCAGTTCTTACACATATATATTCAGTTCTTACACATATATATTCCGTTCTTACGCATATATATTCAGTTCTAACACATATATATTCCGTTCTTACGCATATATATTCAGTTCTTACACATATATATTCAGTTCTTACACATATATATTCAGTACTTACACATATATATTCCGTTCTTACGCATATATATTCCGTTCTTACGCATATATATTCCGTTCTTACGCATATATATTCCATTCTTACGCATATATTCAGTTCTAACACATATATATTCAGTTCTTACGCATATATATTCCGTTCTTACGCATATATATTCAGTTCTTACGCAATTATATTCAGTTCGTACACATATATATTCAGTTCTTACACATATATATTCCGTTCTTACGCATATATATTCAGTTCTTACACATATATATTCCGTTCTTACGCATATATATTCAGTTCTTACACATATATATTCAGTTCTTACACATATATATTCAGTACTTACACATATATATTCCGTTCTTACGCATATATATTCCGTTCTTACGCATATATATTCCGTTCTTACGCATATATATTCCGTTCTTACGCATATATATTCCGTTCTTACGCATATATATTCAGTTCTCACACATATATATTCAGTTCTTACTCAAATATATTCAGTTCATACACATATATATTCAGTTCTTACACATATATATTCCGTTCTTACACATATATATTCAGTTCTTACACATATATATTCCGTTCTTACGCATATATATTCCGTTCTTACGCATATATATTCCGTTCTTACGCATATATATATAGTTCTTACGCATATATATTCCGTTCTTACACATATATATTCAGTTCTTACACATATATATTCAGTTCTTACACATGTATATTCAGTTCTTACGCATATATTCAGTTCTTACGCATATATATTCAGTTCTTACGCATATATATTCATTTCTTACACATATTTTCCGTTCTTACGCATATATATTCCGTTCTTACACATATATATTCAGTTCTTACACATATATATTCCATTCTTATGCATATATATTCCGTCCTTACACATATATATTCAGTTCTTACACATATATATTCCGTTCTTACGCATATATATTCCGTTCTTACGCATATATATTCCATTCTTACGCATATATATTCAGTTCTTACACATATATATTCAGTTCTTACACATATATATTCAGTTCTTACACCTATTTATTCAGTTCTTACACATATATATTCAGTTCTTACACATATATATTCAGTTCTTACGCATATATATTCCGTTCTTACGCATATATTTTCCGTTCTTACGCATATATATTCCATTCTTACGCATATATTCAGTTCTTACACATATATATTCAGTTCTTACGCATATATATTCCGTTCTTACGCATATATATTCCGATCTTACTCATATATATTCAGTTCTTACACATATATATTCAGTTCTTACACATATATATTCAGTACTTACACATATATATTCAGATCTTACGCATATATATTCCGTTCTTACACATATATATTCAGTTCTTACACATATATATTCAGTTCTTACACCTATATATTCAGTTCTTACACATATATATTCAGTTCTTACACATATATATTCAGTATTTACACATATATATTCAGTTCTTACACATATATATTCAGTTCTTACACATATATATTCAGTTCTTACACATATATATTTATTTCTCACGCATATATATTCCGTTCTTACGCATATATATTCCGTTCTTACACATATATATTCAGTTCTTACGCATATATATTCCGTTCTTGCGCATATATATTCCGTTCTACGCATATATATTCCGTTCTTACACATATATATTCAGTTCTTACACATATATATTCAGTTCTTACACATATATATTCAGTTCTTACGCATATATATTCAGTATTTACACATATATATTCAGTTCTTACACATATATATTCAGTTCTTACACATATATATTCAGTTCTTACGCATATATATTCAGTTCTTACGCATATATTCAGTTCTTACGCATATATATTCAGTTCTTACGCATATATATTCCGTTCTTACACATATATATTCCGTTCTTACGCATATATATTCCGTTCTTACACATATATATTCAGTTCTTACACATATATATTCCATTCTTACGCATATATATTCCGTCCTTACACATATATATTCTGTTCTTACACATATATATTCCGTTCTTACGCATATATATTCCGTTCTTACGCATATATATTCCATTCTTACGCATATATATTCAGTTCTTACACATATATATTCCGTTCTTACGCATATATATTCCGTTCTTACACATATATATACAGTTCTTACACATATATATTCCATTCTTACGCATATATATTCAGTTCTTACACATATATATTCAGTTCTTACACATATATATTCCGTACTTACGCATATATATTCCGTTCTTACGCATATATATTCCATTCTTACGCATATATATTCAGTTCTTACACATATATATTCAGTTCTTACACATATATATTCAGTTCTTACACCTATATATTCAGTTCTTACACATATATATTCAGTTCTTACACATATATATTCAGGTCTTACACATATATATTCCATTTTTACGCATATATATTCCGTTCTTACACATATATATTCAGTTCTTACACATATATATTCCGTTCTTACGCATATATATTCAGTTCTTACGCATATATATTCTGATCTTACGTATATATATTCAGTTCTTACAC
>JAWPHD010025343.1:0-16606 GCA_037043455.1 Cyrtodaria siliqua
GCGTATGAACGGAATATATATGCGTAAGAACTGAATATATATGCCTAAGAACTGAATATATATGCGTAAGAACTGAATATATATGCGTAAGAACTTAATATACATGTGTAAGAACTGAATATATATGCATAAGACTGAATATATATGCGTAAGAACTGAATATATATGGGTAAGAACTGAATATATATGTGTAAGAACTGAATATATATGCGTAAGAACTGAATATATATGTGTAAGAACGGAATATAATGCGTCAGAACTGAATATATATGTGTAAGAACTGAATATATATGCGTAAGAACTGAATATATATGCGTAAGAACTGAATATATATGCGTAAGAACTGGATATATATGTGTAAGAACGGAATATATATGCATCAGAACTGAATATATATGTGTAAGAACTGAATATATATGTGTAAGAACTGAATATATATACGTAAGAACTGAATATATATGCGTAAGAACGGAATATATATGCGTAAGAACTGAATATATATGTGTAAGAACTGAATATATATGTGTAAGAACTGAATATTGTAAGAACTGAATATATATGTGTAAGAACTGAATATATATGCGTAAGAACTGAATATATATGCGTAAGAACTGAATATATATGCGTAAGAACTGAATATATATGCGTAAGAACTGAATATATATGCGTAAGAACGGAATATATATGCGTAAGAACTGAATATATATGCGTAAGAACTGAATATATATGCGTAAGAACTGAACATATATGCGTAAGAACTGAATATATATGCGTAAGAACGAAATATATATGCGTATGAACGGAATATATATGCGTAAGAACTGAATATATATGCCTAAGAACTGAATATATATGCGTAAGAACTGAATATATATGCGTAAGAACTGAACATATATGTGTAAGAACTGAATATATATGCGTAAGAACTGAATTTATATGCGTAAGAACTGAACCTATATGCGTAAGAACTGAACATATATGCGTAAGAACTGAATATATATGCGTAAGAACTGAATATATATGCGTAAGAACGGAATATATGCGTAAGAACGGAATATATGAGTAAGAACTGAATATATATGCGTAAGAACTGAATATATATGTGTAAGAACGGAATATATATGCGTAAGAACTGAATATATATGCGTAAGAACTGAATATATATGCCTAAGAACGCAATATATGCGTAAGAACGGAATATATGCGTAAGAACTGAATATATATGCGTAAGAACTGAATATATATGCGTAAGAACGGAATATATATGCGTAAGAACTGAATATATATGCGTAAGAACTGAATATATATGCCTAAGAACTGAATATATATGCGTCAGAACTAAATATATATGCGTAAGAACTGAATATATATGCGTAAGAACTGAATATATATGCGTAAGAACTGAATATATATGCGTAAGAGCTGAATATTATATGCGTAAGAGCTGAATATATATGCGTAAGAGATGAATATATATGCGTAAGAACTGAATATATATGCGTAAGAACTGAATATATATGCGTAAGAACTGAATATATATGTGTAAGAACGGAATATATATGCGTCAGAACTGAATATATATGCGTAAGAACTGAATATATATGCGTAAGAACTGAATATATATGCGTAAGAACGGAATATATATGAATATATATGCGTAAGAACGGAATATATATGCGTAAGAACTGAATATATATGCCTAAGAACTGAATATATATGCCTAAGAACTGAATATGTATGCCTCAGAACTAAATATATATGCGTAAGAACTGAATATATATGCGTAAGAGCTGAATATTATATGCGTAAGAGCTGAATATATATGCGTAAGAGATGAATATATATGCGTAAGAACTGAATATATATGTGTAAGAACTGAATATATATGTGTTAGAACTGAATATATATGTGTAAGAACGGAATATATATGCGTCAGAAATGAATATATATGCGTAAGAACTGAATATATATGTGTAAGAACGGAATATATATGCGTCAGAACTGAATATATATGTGTAAGAACGGAATATATATGCATCAGAACTGAATATATATGTGTAAGAACTGAATATATATGTGTAAGAACTGAATATATATGTGTAAGAACGGAATATATATGCGTAAGAACGGAATATAAATGCGTAAGAACTGAATATATATGCGTAAGAACTGAATATATATGTGTAAGAACTGAATATATATGTGTAAGAACTGAATATATATACGTAAGAACTGAATATATATGCGTAAGAACGGAATATATATGCGTAAGAACTGAATATATATGCGTAAGAACGGAATATATATGCGTAAGAACTGAATATATATGCGTAAGAACTGAATATATATGCGTAAGAACTGAATATATATGTGTAAGAACTGAATATATATGCGTAAGAACTGAATATATATGCGTAAGAACTGAATATATATGTGTAAGAACTGAATATATATGCGTAAGAACTGAATATATATGTGTAAGAACGGAATATATATGCCTCAGAACTGAATATATATGTGTAAGAACGGAATATATATGCATCAGAACTGAATATATATGTGTAAGAACTGAATATATATGTGTAAGAACTGAATATATATGTGTAAGAACTGAATATATATACGTAAGAACTGAATATATATGCGTAAAAACTGAATATATATGCGTAAGAACGGAATATATATGCGTAAGAACTGAATATATATGCGTAAGAGCTGAATATATATGCGTAAGAGATGAATATATATGCGTAAGAACTGAATATATATGCGTAAGAACTGAATATTTATGCGTAAGAACTGAATATATATGTGTAAGAACGGAATATATATGCGTCAGAACTGAATATATATGCGTAAGAACTGAATATATATGCGTAAGAACTGAATATATATATGTAAGAACTGAATATATATGCCTAAGAACGGAATATATGCGTAAGAACGGAATATATGCGTAAGAACTGAATATATATGCGTAAGAACTGAATATATATGCGTAAGAACGGAATATATATGCGTAAGAACTGAATATATATGCGTAAGAACTGAATATATATGCCTAAGAACTGAATATATATGCGTCAGAACTAAATATATATGCGTAAGAACTGAATATATATGCGTAAGAACTGAATATATATGCTTAAGAACTGAATATATATGCGTAAGAGCTGAATATTATATGCGTAAGAGCTGAATATATATGCGTAACAGATGAATATATATGCGTAAGAACTGAATATATATGCGTAAGAACTGAATATATATGTGTAAGAACGGAATATATATGCGTCAGAACTGAATATATATGCGTAAGAACTGAATATATATGCGTAAGAACTGAATATATATGCGTAAGAACGGAATATATATGAATATATATGCGTAAGAACGGAATATATATGCGTAAGAACTGAATATATATGCGTCAGAACTAAATATATATGCGTAAGAACTGAATATATATGCGTAAGAACTGAATATATATGCGTAAGAACGGAATATATATGCGTAAGAACTGAATATATATGCGTAAGAACTGAATATATATGTGTAAGAACTGAATATATATGTGTAAGAACTGAATATATATGTGTAAGAACTGAATATATATACTTAAGAACTGAATATATATGCGTAAGAACGGAATATATATGCGTAAGAACTGAATATATATGCGTAAGAACGGAATATATATGCGTAAGAACTGAATATATATGTGTAAGAACTGAATATATATGCGTAAGAACTGAATATATATGCGTAAGAACTGAATATATATGCGTAAGAACTGAATATATATGCGTAAGAACTGAATATATATGTGTAAGAACTGAATATATATGCGTAAGAACTGAATATATATGTGTAAGAACGGAATATATATGCCTCAGAACGGAATATATATGTGTAAGAACGGAATATATATGCATCAGAACTGAATATATATGTGTAAGAACTGAATATATATGTGTAAGAACTGAATATATATGTGTAAGAACTGAATATATATACGTAAGAACTGAATATATATGCGTAAAAACTGAATATATATGCGTAAGAACGGAATATATATGCGTAAGAACTGAATATATATGCGTAAGAACGGAATATATATGCGTAAGAACGGAATATATATGCGTAAGAACTGAATATATATGTGAAAGAACTGAATATATATGTGTAAGAACTGAAAATATATGCGTAAGAACGGAATATATATGTGTAAGAACGGAATATATATGCGTAAGAACTGAATACATATGCGTAAGAACGGAATATATATGCGTAATAACTGAATATATAGGTGTAAGAACTGAATATATATGCGTAATAACTGAATATATATGCGTAAGAACTGAATATATATGTGTAAGAACTGAATATATATGCGTAAGAACTGAATATATGTCTAAGAACTGAATATATATGTATAAGTACTGAATATATGTGTAAGAACTGAATATATATGCGTAAGAACTCAATATATATGTGTAAGAACTGAATATATGCGTAAGAACGGAATATATATGCGTAAGGACTGAATATGTATGCGTAAGAACGGAATATATATGCGTAAGAACTGAATATATATGCGTAAGAACTGAATATATATGCGTAAGAACTGAATATATATGCGTAAGAACTGAATATATATGCGTAAGAACTGAATATATATACGTAAGAACGGAATATATATGCGTAAGAACTGAATACATATGCGTAAGAACGGAATATATATGCGTAATAACTGAATATATATGCGTAATAACTGAATATATATGCGTAAGAACGGAATATATATGCGTAAGAACTGAATATATATATGTAAGAACTGAATATATATGCGTAAGAACTGAATATATATGTGTAAGAACTGAATATATATGTGTAAGAACTGAATATATATGCGTAAGAACGAAATATATATGCGTATGAACGGAATATATATGCTTAAGAACTGAATATATATGCGTAAGAACTGAATATATATGCCTAAGAACTGAATATATATGCGTAAGAACTGAATATATATGCGTAAGAACTGAACATATATGCGTAAGAACTGAATATATATGCGTAAGAACTGAATATACATGCGTACGAACTGAACCTATATGCGTAAGAACTGAACATATATGCGTAAGAACTGAATATATATGCGTAAGAACTGAATATATATGCGTAAGAACGGAATATATATGCGTAAGAACGGAATATATATGCGTAAGAACTGAATATATATGCGTAAGAACTGAATATATATGCGTAAGAACGGAATATATGCGTAAGTCCTGAATAAATATGCGGAAGTCCTGAATATATATGCGTAAGAACTGAATATATATGCGTAAGAATGGAATATATATGCGTAAGAACTGAATATATATGCGTAAAAACTGAATATATATGCGTAAGAACTGAATATATATGCGTAAGAACTGAATATATATGCGTAAGAACTGAATATATATGCGTAATAACTGAATATATATGCGTTAGAACTGAATATATATGCCTAAGAACTGAATATATATGCGTCAGAACTGAATATATATGCGTCAGAACTGAATATATATGCGCAAGAGCTGAATATATATGCGCAAGAGCTGAATATATATGCGTAAGAGCTGAATATATATGCGTAAGAGATGAATATATATGCGTAAGAACGGTATATATATGTGTAAGAACTGAAAATATATGCGTAAGAACTGAATATATATGTGTAAGAACTGAATATATATGTGTAAGAACTGAATATATATGCGTAAGAACGAAATATATATGCGTAAGAACTGAATATATATGCGTAAGAACTGAATATATATGCCTAAGTACTGAATATATATGCGTAAGAACTGAATATATGCGTAAGAACTGAACATATATGCGTAAGAACTGAATATATATGCGTAAGAACTGAATATACATGCGTAAGACTGAACCTATATGCGTAAGAACTGAATATATATGCGTAAGAGCTGAATATATATGCGTAAGAGATGAATATATATGCGTAAGAACTGAATATATATGTATATATGTGTTAGAACTGAATATATATGTGTAAGAACGGAATATATATGTGTAAGAACGGAATATATATGCGTAAGAACTGAATATATATGTGTAAGAACGGTATATATATGTGTAAGAACTGAAAATATATGCGTAAGAACTGAACATATATGCGTAAGAACTGAATATATATGCGTAAGAAGTGATTATATATGCGTAAGAACTGAATATATATATGTAAGAACGGAATATATGGGTAAGAACTGAATATATATGCGTAAGAACTGAATATATATGCGTAATAACTGAATATATATGCGTAATAACTCAATATATATGCCTAAGAACTGAATATATATGCGTAAGAACGGAATATATATGCGTAAGAACTGAATAAATATGTGTAAGAACTGAATATATATGTGTAAGAACTGAATATATATGCGTAAGAACTGAATATATATGTGTAAGAACTGAATATATATGTGTAAGAACTGAATATATATGCGTAAGAACTGAACATATATGCGTAAGAACTGAATATATATGCGTAAGAACGAAATATATATGCGTCTGAACGGAATATATATGCGTAAGAACTGAATATATATGCCTAAGAACTGAATATATATGCGTAAGAACTGAATATATATGCGTAAGAACTGAACATATATGTGTAAGAACTGAATATATATGCGTAAGAAACTGAAATATATATGCGTAAGAACTGAATACATATGCGTAAGAACGGAATATATATGCGTAATAACTGAATATATATGCGTAATAACTGAAATATATATGCGTAAGAACGGAATATATATGCGTAAGAACTGAATATATATATGTAAGAACTGAATATATATGCGTAAGAACTGAATATATATGTGTAAGAACTGAATATATATGTGTAAGAACTGAATATATATGCGTAAGAACGAAATATATATGCGTATGAACGGAATATATATGCGTAAGAACTGAATATATATGCGTAAGAACTGAATATATATGCCTAAGAACTGAATATATATGCGTAAGAACTGAATATATATGCGTAAGAACTGAACATATATGCGTAAGAACTGAATATATATGCGTAAGAACTGAATATACATGCGTAAGAACTGAACCTATATGCGTAAGAACTGAACCTATATGCGTAAGAACTGAATATATATGCGTAAGAACTGAATATATATGCGTAAGAACGGAATATATATGCGTAAGAACGGAATATATATGCGTAAGAACTGAATATATATGCGTAAGAACTGAATATATATGCGTAAGAACTGAATATATATGCGTAAGAACTGAATATATATGCGTAAGAACGGAATATATGCGTAAGTCCTGAATATATATGCGTAAGTCCTGAATATATATGCGTAAAAACTGAATATATATGCGTAAGAATGGAATATATATGCGTTAGAACTGAATATATATGCTTAAAACTGAATATATATGCGTAAGAACTGAATATATATGCGTAAGAACTGAATATATATGCGTAAGAACTGAATATATATGCGTAAGAACTGAATATATATGCGTTAGAAAACTGAATATATATGCCTAAGAACTGAATATATATGCGTCAGAACTGAATATATATGCGTCAGAACTGAATATATATGCGTAAGAACTGAATATATATGCGCAAGAGCTGAATATATATGCGTAAGAGCTGAATATATATGCGTAAGAGATGAATATATATGCGTAAGAACTGAATATATATGTATATATGTGTTAGAACTGAATATATATGTGTAAGAACGGAATATATATGTGTAAGAACGGAATATATATGCGTAAGAACTGAATATATATGTGTAAGAACGGTATATATATGTGTAAGAACTGAAAATATATGCGTAAGAACTGAACATATATGCGTAAGAACTGAATATATATGCGTAAGAAGTGATTATATATGCGTAAGAACTGAATATATATGCGTAAGAACGGAATATATGGGTAAGAACTGAATATATATGCGTAAGAACTGAATATATATGCGTAATAACTGAATATATATGCGTCTGAACGGAATATATATGCGTAAGAACTGAATATATATGCCTAAGAACGGAATATATATGCGTAAGAACTGAATATATATGCGTAAGAACTGAACATATATGTGTAAGAACTGAATATATATGCGTAAGAACTGAATATATATGCGTAAGAACTGAACCTATATGCGTAAGAACTGAACATATATGCGTAAGAACTGAATATATATGCGTAAGAACTGAATATATATGCGTAAGAACTGAATATATATGCGTAAGAACGGAATATATGCGTAAGAACTGAATATATATGCGTAAGAACTGAATATATATGCGTAAGAACGGAATATATATGCGTCAGAACTGAATATATATGCGTAAGAACTGAATATTTATGCGTAAGAACTGAATATATATTCGTAAGAGCTGAATATATATGCGTAAGAGATGAATATATATGCGTAATAACTGAATATATATGCGTAAAAACTGAAAATATATGCGTAAGAACTGAATATACATGTGTAAGAACTGAATATATATGTGTAAGAACTGAATATATAAATATATATGTGTAAGAACTGAATATATATGTGTAAGAACTGAATATATATGTGTAAGAACTGAATATATGCGTAAGAACTGAATATATATGTGTAAGAACGGAATATATATGCGTCAGAACTGAATATATATGTGTAAGAACGGAATATATATGCATCAGAACTGAATATATATGTGTAAGAACTGAATATATATGTGTAAGAACTAAATATATGTGTGTAAGAACTGAATATATATACGTAAGGACTGAATATATATGCGTAAAAACTGAATATATATGCGTAAGAACGGAATATATATGCGTAAGAACGGAATATATATGCGTAAGAACGGAATATATATGCGTAAGAACTGAATATATATGCGTAAGAACTGAATATATATGTGTAAGAACTGAATATATATGCGTAAGAACGGAATATATATGTGAAAGAACGGAATATATATGCGTAAGAACTGAATATATATGCGTAAGAACGGAATATATATGCGTAAGAACTGAATATATAGGTGTAAGAAATGAATATATATGCGTAAGAACTGAATATATATGCGTAAGAACTGAATATATATGCGTAAGAACTGAATATATATGCGTAAGAACTGAATATATATGTCTAAGAACTGAATATATATGTATAAGAACTGAATACATGTGTAAGAACTGAATATATATGCGTAAGAACTCAATATATATGCGTAAGAACTGAATATATGCGTAAGAACGGAATATATATGCGTAAGGACTGAATATATATGCGTAAGAACGGAATATATATGCGTAAGAACTGAATATATATGCGTAAGAACGGAATATATATGCGTAATAACTGAATATATATGCGTAATAACTGAATATATATGCGTAAGAACTGAATATATATGCGTAAGAACTGAATATATATGAATATATATGCGTAAGAACTGAATATATATGCGTAAGAATGGAATATATATGCGTAAAAACTGAATATATATGCGTAAGAACGGAATATATATACGTAATAACTGAATATATATGCGTAATAACTGAATATATATGCCTAAGAACTGAATATATATGCGTAAGAACTGAATATATATGCGTAAGAACTGAATATATATGTGTAAGAACTGAATATATATGTGTAAGAACTGAATATATATGTGTAAGAACTGAACATATATGGGTAAGAACTGAATATATATGCGTAAGAACGAAATATATATGCGTATGAACGGAATATATATGCGTATGAACGGAATATATATGCGTAAGAACTGAATATATATGCGTAAGAACTGAACATATATGCGTAAGAACTGAATATATATGCGTAAGAACTGAACCTATATGCGTAAGAACTGAACATATATGCGTAAGAACTGAATATATATGCGTAAGAACTGAATATATATGCGTAAGAACGGAATATATATGCGTAAGAACGGAATATATGCGTATGCGTAAGAACTGAATATATATGTGTAAGAACTGAATATATATGCGTAAGAACTGAATATATGTGTAAGAACGGAATATATATGTGTAAGAACTGAAAATATATGCGTAAGAACTGAATATATATGCGTAAGAACTGAATATATATGCGTAAGAACTGAATATATATGCGTAAGAAGTGATTATATATGCGTAAGAACTGAATATATATGCGTAAGAACGGAATATATGGGTAAGAACTGAATATATATGCGTAAGAACTGAATATATATGCGTAATAACTGAATATATATGCGTAAGAACTGAATATATATGCCTAAGAACTGAATATATATGCGTAAGAACGGAATATATATGCGTAAGAACTGAATATATATGTGTAAGAACTGAATATATATGTGTAAGAGATGAATATATATGCGTAAGAACGGAATATATATGCGTAAGAACTGAATATATATGTGTTAGAACTGGATATATATGTGTAAGACCTGAATATATATGTGTAAGAACTGAATATATATGCGTAAGAACTGAACATATATGCGTAAGAACTGAATATATATGCGTAAGAACTCAATATATATGCGTAAGAACTGAATATATGCGTAAGAACGGAATATATATGCGTAAGAACTGAATATATATATGTGTTAGAACGGAATATATATGCGTAAGAACTGAATATATATGTGTAAGAACTGAATATATATGCGTAAGAACTGAATATATATGTGTAAGAACGGAATATATAAGCGTAAGAACTGAATATATATGTGTAAGAACTGAATATATATGCGTTAGAACTGAATATATATGTGTAAGAACTGAATATATATGCGAAGAACTGAATATATATGCGTAAGAACTGAATATATATGCGTAAGAACTGAATATATATGTGTAAGAACTGAATATATATGTGTAAGAACTGAATATATATGCGTAAGAACTGAATATATATGCGTAAGAACGGAATATATATGTGTAAGAACTGAATATATATGCGTAAGAAATGAATATATATGCGTAATAACTGAATATATATGCGTAAGAACTGAATTTATATGCGTAAGAACGAAATATATATGCGTATGAACGGAATATATATGCGTAAGAACTGAATATACATGTGTAAGAACTGAATATATATGCATAAGAACTGAATATATATGCGTAAGAACTGAATATATATGCGTAATAACTGAATATATATGTGTAAGAACTGAATATATATGCGTAAGAACTGAATATATATGTGTAAGAACGGAATATAATGCGTCAGAACTGAATATATATGTGTAAGAACGGAATATATATGCATCATAACTGAATATATATGTGTAAGAACTGAATATATATGCGTAAGAACTGAATATATATGCGTAAGAACTGAATATATATGTGTAAGAACGGAATATATATGCGTCAGAACTGAATATATATGTGTAAGAACGGAATATATATGCATCAGAACTGAATATATATGTGTAAGAACTGAATATATATGTGTAAGAAATGAATATATATACGTAAGAACTGAATATATATGCGTAAAAACTGAATATATATGCGTAAGAACGGAATATATATGCGTAAGAACTGAATATATATACGTAAGAACGGAATATATATGCGTAAGAACTGAATATATATGCGTAAGAACTGAATATATATGCGTAAGAACTGAATATATATGCGTAAGAACTGAATATATATGTGTAAGAACTGAATATATATGCGTAAGAACTGAACCTATATGAGTAAGAACTGAATATATATGCGTAAGAACGGAATATATATTCGTAAGAATGGAATATATATGCATAAGAACTGAATATATATGCGTAAGAACTGAATCTATATGCGTAAAAACTGAATATATATGCGTAAGAACTGAATATATATGCGTAAGAACTGAATATATATGCGTAAGAACTGAATATATAGGCGTAAGAACGGAATATATATGCGTAAGAACTGAATATATATGTGTTAGATTTGAATATATATGTGTAAGACCTGAATATATATGTGTAAAAACTGAATATATATGCGTAAGAACTGAATATATATGCATAAGAACTGAATATACATGTGTAAGAACGGAATATATATGCATAAGAACTGAATATATATGCGTAAGATCTGAATATATATGCGTAAGAACTGAATATATATGTGTAAGAACTGAATATATATGCGTAAGAACTGAATATATATGTGTAAGAACTGAATATATATGCGTAAGAACTGAATATAAGCGTAAGAACGGAATATATATGCGTAAGGACTGAATATATATGCGTAAGAACGGAATATATATGCGTAAGAACTGAATATATATGCGTAAGAACTGAATATATATGCGTAAGAACTGAATATATATGCGTAAGAACGGAATATATATGCGTAAGAACTGAATATATATGCGTAAGAACTGAATATATATGCGTAAGAACTGAATATACATGTGTAAGAACTGAATATATATGCGTAAGAACTGAATATATATGCGTAAGATCTGAATATATATGCGTAAGAACTGAATATATATGCGTAAGAACTGAATATATATGTGTAAGAACTGAATATATATGCGTAAGAACTGAATATATGCGTAAGAACGGAATATATATGCGTAAGGACTGAATATATATGCGTAAGAACGGAATATATATGCGTAAGAACTGAATATATATGCGTAAGAACTGAATATATATGCGTAAGAACTGAATATATATGCGTAAGAACTAAATATATATGCGTAAGAACTGAATATATAAGCGTAAGAACTGATTATATATATTTGATAGAACGGAATATATGCGTAAGAACGGAATATATATGCGTAAGAACTGAATATATATGCGTAAGAACTGAATATATATGCGTAAGAACTGAATATATATGCGTAAGAACTAAATATATATGCGTAAGAACTGAATATATAAGCGTAAGAACTGATTATATATATTTGATAGAACGGAATATATATGCGTAAGAACTGAATATATATGAGTAAGAAATGAATATATATGCGTAAGAACTGAATATATATGTGTAAGAACTGAATATATATGCGTAATAACTGAATATATATGCGTAAGAACTGAATATATATGCGTAAGAACTGAATATATATGTGTAAGAACTGAATATATATGCGTAAGAACTGAATATATATGTGTAAGAACGGAATATAATGCGTCAGAACTGAATATATATGTGTAAGAACGGAATATATATGCATCATAACTGAATATATATGTGTAAGAACTGAATATATATGTGTAAGAACTGAAACTATATGCGTAAGAACTGAATATATATGCGTAAGAACTGAATATATATGTGTAAGAACGGAATATATATGCGTCAGAACTGAATATATATGTGTAAGAACGGAATATATATGCATCAGAACTGAATATATATGTGTAAGAACTGAATATATATGTGTAAGAACTGAATATATATACGTAAGAACTGAATATATATGCGTAAAAACTGAATATATATGCGTAAGAACGGAATATATATGCGTAAGAACTGAATATATATACGTAAGAACGGAATATATATGCGTAAGAACTGAATATATATGCGTAAGAACTGAATATATATGCGTAAGAACTGAATATATATGCGTAAGAACTGAATATATATGTGTAAGAACTGAATATATATGCGTAAGAACTGAACCTATATGCGTAAGAACTGAATATATATGAGTAAGAACGGAATATATATTCGTAAGAATGGAATATATATGCATAAGAACTGAATATATATGCGTAAGAACTGAATCTATATGCGTAAAAACTGAATATATATGCGTAAGAACTGAATATATATGCGTAAGAACTGAATATATATGCGTAAGAACTGAATATATAGGCGTAAGAACGGAATATATATGCGTAAGAACTGAATATATATGTGTTAGATTTGAATATATATGTGTAAGACCTGAATATATATGTGTAAGAACTGAATATATATGCGTAAGAACGAAATATATATGCGTATGAACGGAATATATATGCGTATGAACGGAATATATATGCGTATGAACGGAATATATATGCGTAAGAACTGAATATATATGCGTAAGAACTGAACATATATGCGTAAGAACTGAATATATATGCGTAAGAACTGAACCTATATGTGTAAGAACTGAATATATATGCATCAGAACTGGATATATATGTGTAAGACCTGAATATATATGTGTAAGAACTGAATATATATGCGTAAGAACTGAACATATATGCGTAAGAACTGAATATATATGCGTAAGAACTCAATATATATGCGTAAGAACTGAATATATGCGTAAGAACGGAATATATATGCGTAAGAACTGAATATATATATGTGTTAGAACGGAATATATATGCGTAAGAACTGAATATATATGTGTAAGAACTGAATATATATGCGTAAGAACTGAATATATATGTGTAAGAACGGAATATATAAGCGTAAGAACTGAATATATATGTGTAAGAACTGAATATATATGCGTTAGAACTGAATATATATGTGTAAGAACTGAATATATATGCGAAGAACTGAATATATATGCGTAAGAACTGAATATATATGCGTAAGAACTGAATATATATGTGTAAGAACTGAATATATATGTGTAAGAACTGAATATATATGCGTAAGAACTGAATATATATGCGTAAGAACGGAATATATATGTGTAAGAACTGAATATATATGCGTAAGAAATGAATATATATGCGTAATAACTGAATATATATGCGTAAGAACTGAATTTATATGCGTAAGAACGAAATATATATGCGTATGAACGGAATATATATGCGTAAGAACTGAATATACATGTGTAAGAACTGAATATATATGCATAAGAACTGAATATATATGCGTAAGAACTGAATATATATGCGTAATAACTGAATATATATGTGTAAGAACTGAATATATATGCGTAAGAACTGAATATATATGTGTAAGAACGGAATATAATGCGTCAGAACTGAATATATATGTGTAAGAACGGAATATATATGCATCATAACTGAATATATATGTGTAAGAACTGAATATATATGCGTAAGAACTGAATATATATGCGTAAGAACTGAATATATATGTGTAAGAACGGAATATATATGCGTCAGAACTGAATATATATGTGTAAGAACGGAATATATATGCATCAGAACTGAATATATATGTGTAAGAACTGAATATATATGTGTAAGAAATGAATATATATACGTAAGAACTGAATATATATGCGTAAAAACTGAATATATATGCGTAAGAACGGAATATATATGCGTAAGAACTGAATATATATACGTAAGAACGGAATATATATGCGTAAGAACTGAATATATATGCGTAAGAACTGAATATATATGCGTAAGAACTGAATATATATGCGTAAGAACTGAATATATATGTGTAAGAACTGAATATATATGCGTAAGAACTGAACCTATATGAGTAAGAACTGAATATATATGCGTAAGAACGGAATATATATTCGTAAGAATGGAATATATATGCATAAGAACTGAATATATATGCGTAAGAACTGAATCTATATGCGTAAAAACTGAATATATATGCGTAAGAACTGAATATATATGCGTAAGAACTGAATATATATGCGTAAGAACTGAATATATAGGCGTAAGAACGGAATATATATGCGTAAGAACTGAATATATATGTGTTAGATTTGAATATATATGTGTAAGACCTGAATATATATGTGTAAAAACTGAATATATATGCGTAAGAACTGAATATATATGCATAAGAACTGAATATACATGTGTAAGAACGGAATATATATGCATAAGAACTGAATATATATGCGTAAGATCTGAATATATATGCGTAAGAACTGAATATATATGTGTAAGAACTGAATATATATGCGTAAGAACTGAATATATATGTGTAAGAACTGAATATATATGCGTAAGAACTGAATATAAGCGTAAGAACGGAATATATATGCGTAAGGACTGAATATATATGCGTAAGAACGGAATATATATGCGTAAGAACTGAATATATATGCGTAAGAACTGAATATATATGCGTAAGAACTGAATATATATGCGTAAGAACGGAATATATATGCGTAAGAACTGAATATATATGCGTAAGAACTGAATATATATGCGTAAGAACTGAATATACATGTGTAAGAACTGAATATATATGCGTAAGAACTGAATATATATGCGTAAGATCTGAATATATATGCGTAAGAACTGAATATATATGCGTAAGAACTGAATATATATGTGTAAGAACTGAATATATATGCGTAAGAACTGAATATATGCGTAAGAACGGAATATATATGCGTAAGGACTGAATATATATGCGTAAGAACGGAATATATATGCGTAAGAACTGAATATATATGCGTAAGAACTGAATATATATGCGTAAGAACTGAATATATATGCGTAAGAACTAAATATATATGCGTAAGAACTGAATATATAAGCGTAAGAACTGATTATATATATTTGATAGA
>JAWPHD010025344.1:0-16606 GCA_037043455.1 Cyrtodaria siliqua
CAACTAGGCCTGGTATTGATCATCCTTGCCCAGGTTCACTGAAATTTGGCCAGGGGTTCAGCAGAACTCGTCCATACACATTATGGGTATTAATACATTTAAAGGGCCATAACTCTACCAAAAATCATTTTTTTTTTAGTTTAAACATATTGTATTACTTATGTTACAGAGAATGAACATCATATGATAATACATATTTTATATATAACATACGCAAATGGATTGAACTACAAGTTATAACAACATTAGTTACAGTTATCCATACCTTCAATATTGATATATTATGTATACCGGAATGAAATATAATAACATTTTTAATATGGGTGAATTTGAAAATAAATAAATAATAGAAACTTTAGAAAGAAATAACACAAAAGGTGAAAAAATTGGAGGGGGAAATCCCCGCCTGATAATCCTGCCCTGCCGCCCATCTCTATTGAAACCCTACATTGGCCCAACATATTGTTCGAATTAAAGCACCGACAGCTACGTGTAACAAACTTTTCTAATAAATTACTCGATTTGAAAACGTTGAGTGTTTTTGATATTTTTTTGAAATTCTTGAAAAATAAATTGATTTTGATCGATAGAGACATCTGAATTGCCGAACAGCATTTTTCGTGTACTTAAGGGGTGAAATTCACGATTATTGGTAAAAAGCTGATGCCTTTCATTCCTAAAACGGTTACATCGGAAATTAAAATGCTCTGCATATTCAAATTCGATTTCCACAAATACAAATCGGATTATCCCTTAGATGGTTAATATATAGATCAGCGTTTAAGTTACTGCAATTGGTTCTTAAACGGGCATGTTGAACTGCTAGGTATCTTTCGCCGTACAAAAAAGAACTTGGGTACAAATTGAGGTTTAAAATGCTCTTTCAGTTTGCTTTTGAAGGTTAAAAGTGAAGGTGACTCACGAATACATATATCAAGTTCATTCCATAGTTTACGTGCGGAAGGAATAATTGACCTATAGTACAATTCTGTACGTCTGGATAATGTTACAAAATTGGAGTTATTTCTTAAATTATAAGGGTTTGAATCGGATATAGCTGAAGGAAATATTTCGTTCAAATAGCTAGGTAAGTCTCCATTTTTCTCTTTATAAATTAAAATAAGTTTTTGTATTTTTCTCCTATCTTCCAAAGAAACCCAACCAATTTCATTTAATAACTTTTCTATAGATACAGAACGTGTGAGACCCGTTACGATTCTTGCGGCTTCATATTGTATTTTTTCAAGAGTATGCTTTTCATAAATAGAACAATTATCCCATACTATTGATGCATATTCTAATATAGGTCGAAGATAAGATATATATATTTGGTTTAGAGTTTTGCGTTTCAAATTAAATGTCATCAATCTCATTGAACCGAGAACTTTGGAAGCTGAAGATACGATATTTGAAATATGTTCATGCCAGGGTCCCATCATTACTAAATGTTATTCCAAGATGTTTATGGTGGTCAACGTATGTAAGCTGTGTATTATTAAAAAGTAAAGCTGGCATTTGTCTCTCTATCAGAGAACAGAACATAACTTCCGTTTTAGACGGATTGAAATTGACTAGCCACTGTTTTGCCCAAATAGAGATCTTTCGCAAATGGCCCAAATAGAGATCTTTCGCAAATCGTTGTTAATTACAGTTTCCATGTATTCAGTGTCCGATGTAGATACTGTAAGAGAGCTATCGTCGGCAAAAAGTCTAGTTGTGCTAATTAAAGAATCAGCAATATCATTTACATAAATTAAAAACAATAGCGGTCCTAGAACAGAACCTTGTGGTACACCTGAATTTAAGTATTTTATTTCTGAAAAGGAAGATTGGACAAAGACCCTTTGATTTCGATTTGTCAAATAGTTAGTTATCCATTTAATTAGATTGCCTTATATTCCGTGTTGACGAAGTTTGAAAATTAAACCATTATGCCACACAGGATCGAATGCCTTTGAAATATCGCAAAATACCATGCATGTAGACTTTTTTTCATCAATAGCTTTACATATTTGATTGTAAATGTCAATTAGTTGATAAACGGTGGAATGACCGGGTAAAAAACCAGATTGCTTTTCATATATTAGATTGTTTGTATGTAAATAATTATAAATATGTTTAAATACAACGCGCTCCATTACCTTCCCCACACAGCTGATAAGGGAAATTGGTCTATAATTAGATGGGGAGTCTTTTGCACCATTTTTAAACAGAGGCATTACATTGGCTAATTTCCAAGCATTTGGATATTCATTTTCTTTTTGCACATCTATATGCTTTAACGTTCTTCATGATATTTCAATATGTATATATGTACATACATACACATTGCATTGTTCTATTATTATTTTTCAATGTACTTAGTACAACCTCACGTACAATATCTGTTTATATATCTTTTCCGTATAAATCATGTTTTGCTCATTGCCTTTATGTCTATGCACATACTTATCATGACTGACTGTTGTATATAATATTATTCATTGTATCACGTAACAAGAAACATTGTAATGTTTACGTTACTTAATAAAGAATCTTGAATCGTTCTTGAAGTGACCGATTGAACAATATAGAAAGGGGACGACAAATCGTTTCAGAAGTTTCCTTTAACATACGGTGACTAATTTCATCAGGTCCAGTGGCTTTATTTAAAGCTAAAATGGTTAAAATATCAGTTATTTCTGTTTCCGTGATATTAAAGTCACTTAACATGGTGTTAGTTTTTGACCTAAATGCTGGTAGACTTACATGAGAATCATCAATTGATGAAATTGATATGAAATAGTCATTTAAAGTATTAGCTTTATCCACATCAGACACAGAATACGAATTATTAGTGTTAATGAGTGGTGGTAGCTGTGTCACAACTTTTAGAATTTTCCTTAATTAGCATTTTGATAGTTTTCCAACAATTGCGTGGATTAGATGAGTGCATTTCACATATTGAGTATTCAAGATTATTATAAAATAGTTCTTTAGCATGTTTTTTCATGTTATTTACCTTATTTCTGAGTTTTTTATAATTTTGCCAATCAGATATATTACCTGAGCTGAGAGCCATTACTTTTTGTTTGTCACGTTTACGTGAAATATGTCGAATCACAGAGTTGTACAATGGCTTATCTTTTGGCCGGATTGTGACAAGACTATTTGGGATACATAATTTTACCAACTCGATTAATTTTGTATTAAAAGAATTTGCAGCAGAATTTACAGAGCCGTTGTTAAGTAATATTGACCAGTCCGTCGATAAAATTAGGTTATTCAATGTATTAAAATCAGCTCGCTTATAATTCCAAACTCTTCGTTTGAAAGGTTTGTTTACACAGAAATTACTTTTTAAAAATGCATATGTACCGTAATGGTCACTTATATGAGCAGGTGTTTCAAAAACACCTGAATCAAGACATTTTATCTGGTCCGAATGGCGATAGGATCTAACAATGTACTAGTAGTGTTAGTTACACGTGTTGGCTCTTTGATAATATTGGTCATGTCATTGAATGATAGTATAGCTCGAAATTTATGGTAACATGGATTTAACTGGTCTTCGTTTATATCCCCCAAGATGATAATATTAGTTTGTGTTTCCAATACTTTTTCAATACATATATTAACCCTGTCCCAGAATTCAACTGCATAGTGTGGAGGTCGGTAAATAGTGCATACCATAAAAGATTGACTTTGATCTTTGATTTCAATCCAAATTGATTCAGGAACAGTGTGTTCTAGTTCCACGACTCTAGATGAAATTATTTCAGAAGAAACATATACTAACAACCCGCTTGAATGTGATGAACAGTCTTTACGATACATTTTATTAAAAACCTTCTAAAACCAATAAATCGTCACGGACATCAACCATAAGATGGGTTTCAGTGAAACATAATATGTCATAATCTAAGCAATTATCTTTGATAAAGTCAAACTTATTCCTAATACTACGAATATTTTGGTGCAATAATGAGAAACATTGGTTGTTACCATCAGTTGGCCCCGGGTTAAGTTCTATATCCCCTGATAAAATCAATAAATCACGCAAAATAAGAATAAAAAATATATTTTGTATGTCGTATTTTGCTGTATACACACAGTGTTTATAGTCAAACCGATCAGACAATAAATGTACAAATTGGCAAAATATTAAAACGGTGAACAGTGTAAACTTTAGACGCAGAACAGAAGTTGTCAATGTCTGAATGATACTAATTAATCGATGTTTTAAACATTTCAGTATCATAAGAAAATATTTTAACGGGTATTTATGAAAGGTATACGATTTGGGATTTGGCTGTCGACTACTATAATATAGTCCAATGGTCGCTCTCCATAGGTCTTAGTCATTACCCATGAGGATATATTATAAAAGCATTACTAATGCAAAGCGACCAAAGGACTAAAGGGTGTGTGAAAAATGTGTCTTTGAACAAAAATATGTGTGGCGACGGCAGGTAAGCAACAATGGGCACAGAAGGGCAAACATATACAAGCATTATACAGATGAAAACAAACATGATAACTTTCTAAATAGAAAAAACAAAAAAAACGAAAGTAAACTAAACAACTGGGGAGAATAATAAGTAGCAAATGTTCAAAACAACAAATCGACTATCGTGTGTACTATTATTAAAACAAAATCTGAATTACTGAAACAAGTGATATGAATTAAGAAAAAAGCAATACAACATCAAGTTTTACAGTAACGTTCAGTTACCTAATCAATCATACAACTTCCTACTGTCGCAATGAGATTGCTTGATTAATAACTCTAAAATACTCTTTAACGTGATATGCTGATATTTGCAAAAATAATATCTGATTCATTTTGAAATATTTAAGTATTGCAGTGTAGTAAAATATTAATAATGGTATCATTACTTGTTATACTTAAATATCATGAGATAACGAGTTCAAATGAATTTGTGCAAAAGTTCGTAAATGCTGACTAAGTATAATTTATATAGTCCAGTGTTATATATGTCGTACAGTTCTAATGACCTTTGTAACTAAAAAACAAATTAATAACTAATTTGTTTAATTAAACATAGAGAATGATTAACAGAAATAAGTACGGCGATAGGTTATTAACTGATTGATTCAAGAAGAGAAGATTATACATTTCTAACTAAACTGTATGATCACAGAAATGTGTAAATATATATTAACATGACAAAATAATATTATGTATATTATATACAAAATAGGAATTAATTATTTAATTTCTCTTTTTCAAAGCTGTACATTTATCATTGGCACAATATTAAATAATAACCCATACAATCCTACATGTGTATACAAAATAGGAATTATTTTATTTCTGTTTTTCAAAACTGTACATTTATCATTAGCACAATATTCAATGATAACCCATACAATCCTACATGTGTACACATACATGCACGCACGCAGGCACGCACGCGCACGCACGCACGCACGCACACATACGTATAACACATCAACGCAAACACGCAACAAAAATCATTCAACTGGAACAAGGTGAAAATATGCACAACTAAGCTTGGTACTGATAATCCCTGCAAAGTTTTGCTGAAATTCGGCAAAATGAAGGCCCTATCATAACAATATGGTCAAGTTTGGTAAAGATTAGATGAAAAAAGTAGGTGCTAGAGTATTGGTATCAAAAAGTTAACACATTTTTCAATAAATCAAGGGCCATAACTTCGGTGTTACTGTTCCGATCTGGCTGGTTTTCGAACTTAACCGAGATTCGTCAATATGAACAATCTGGCAACATTCGGTATAGGTAGGATGTGTTACTGGTCCGTTATATCGATCTGGCTGTTTTTCGAACTCGTCCGAGCTTTCATTGATATTAATAATCTGATAAAGTTTGGTAAAGATCGGATGAAAAATGGAGGCTCTAGAGTATTAACAAGACAACATATAGCAGTGTTCGTTAATTCAAGGGCAATAATTCCTGTGTTACCGTCCGAGCTTTCAGCGATATTAATAATATGGTAACGTTTAGTAAAGGTAGGATGCAAAATGGAGGCGCTAGAGTGTAGACAAACTATAGCAATTTTCGTTAATTCAAGTGCAATAACTCCAGTATAACTAGGCCGATCTGGTCTTCGAACTAGTCGAAGCTTTCATTGATATTAACAATTTGGTAAAGTTTGGTAAAGATCGGATTAAGAACGAACGTGCTAGAGTGTTGACATCAAAAAGTTAGCTCATTTTTCAATAATTCAAGGGCAATAACTCCGATTTTACTGGTTCGACCTGGCTGGTTTTCAAAGTCGTCCGAGCATTCATTTGATATTAATAATCTAGTAAATTTTGGTAAAGATCGGATGAAAAATGGAAATATAGCAGTTTTTGTTAAATCCAGGGCAATAACTCCGCTGTTACTGGTCCGATCAGGCTCATCTTTGAACTCGTCCGAGCTTTCATTGATATTAATAATCTGGTAAAGGTTGATAAAGATCGGGTGAAAAATGGAGATGCTAGAGTGTTTACTTAGGTAGACATACGATGACAATATCGCAGGCCAATTTGACGACAATATCCACAGTAGGGGCGGAGCTATATTGGCTGAAGGCGGAGCCATGCGTACAGCGAGTTGATACACTTACAGAACTTTATTTTAAACGAAAAATCAAAGAACTAGTAGTACTGAGCGCGTAGTTTGGTCGAAGAGGATTTACCGTCATCCTTTGACGGGGCGTGAAAGAAGCAGAATGCGTTGCATTTGTTTTGTAATATTTGTATTGAAACAAAGTTATGCCATTTATGTGAAGAAGCCTTCCAACATTTTTATTATAACAATATTATAAAATGTGGAATGTAATGTAAACTGATTCATGTATGGGCGTGCATTACGGGGACATAGTCAGGGTTCTACATTAGATATATGTATGGGGTTGTATTACGGGATAATATTCAGGGTCAGGTTTGTATAGACGTAATAGGTCGTAATATGTATGGGCTTTAATTAAGAGACAATATCCAGGGTCAGGTTTGTACATAAGGTATATATATGGGCCTGTATTAAGGGTCAGATGTGTACATTATGTATATGTATGGGCTTGTAGTATGTGACAATAGTTAGAGTCAGGTTTGTACATCTATCTATCTTCCAATAAGTCAAACCCACCTGCTGGGGACCTAGACTTGACGCGCGTCAACTGACAAGACGTTAGTTGAAATAAAGCTAAGGATAAAATTAGAGATATTATACAGTGTTAAAAACAGGTTAAAAGAAGATAGGGCATGCTTTCTAGGGAGACGTGTGATTGACATGGCTGATAGCCAGGCCAAATGCACAGGGGGCAGGGTTACTACGCTTTGAGGTAGGGTATTCCAATGTACTATGGTTCTGGGGAAGAATGAGTATTTATAATAGTCAGTACTTGTTTGGATTTGTTTAAGTGCTAATGAGTGGGATGTACGGCTAGGTCTGGGATTTAATTTTAGATTATCTTCCCATGGGATGGCAACATGGTTGAAGAAGATGTTATTTAGCATTACCAGTCTTTGGTCGATACGTCTTTGGTCAAGAGGTCTCCAGTTTAGGGAGTTCAACATATTTGTGACACTGGATGTTCTGGCGTAGTCATGTTTGACCCAGCGAGCAGCTCGTCTTTGTACACATTCAAGTTGATCAATGCATGTAGATGTGTGCGGTGACCAGACTGTGGAGCAATACTCGAGCTGGGGCCTGACAAGTGTCTTGTATGCGGTTGCCTTCAGGCTCTCTGAATGTACCTTAATGTTACGCCTCAGAAAGCCTAAAGTCCTATTTGCTTTGCTGGTGACTGAGTCAATGTGTTTATTCCATGTCAGATCATTTGAGATGTTTACCCCTAGATATTTTGCTGATGAGACTGTTTCTAATGTAGTGTTGTGTAGGCAATATTGTGTGTTTATTACTGTTTTGCGTTTGGTGATTTGAATTACTTGGCATTTCGAAGGATTAAATTGCATATCCCATTTAGATTCCCAGCATTCTAGTTGTTCTAAGTCCTGCTGAAGGAGACTGGTATGAGTTGAAACCGTTAGAGATAGATAGATTGCAGTGTCATCTGCAAATAAGCGGACTTTAGAGGATTTAACATGATCTGGCAAGTCATTAATATAGATAAGGAAAAGAAGAGGACCTAGGACTGAGCCCTGAGGTACGCCAGACGAGACAGGGATGGTATTTGACTGGGCGCCATTTATGACGACTGATTGTGATCTGTTATCTAGAAAACTTTTAATCCAAGTGAGAGTATTTCCTCTGATACCATAATAGTGAAGTTTATACAGGCGTTTTTCGTGGTTTACCATGTCGAAAGCTTTAGAGAAATCAAGTAGGATAAGGTCAACCTGGCTCTTCGTGTTTACTGCTTTTAGGATGTCATCAACGAGCATGAGGAGTTGAGACTGGCATGATCTTTTCTCCCTGAAGCCATGTTGTAGCTCGTAGAAAAGGTCTGACTTAGCATGCTTGAAGCGACAATGTGTTCAAGTGTTTTGCATAAGATGCAGGTGAGGGAAATTGGGCGATAGTTAGCTGGGTCAGCTTTAGAGCCCTTTTTGAAAACAGGTGCTACATTTGCCATTTTCCAAGGTGTAGGAGTGTGTCCAGCTATTAGCTATTTGTTAAAGAGAATTTTTAGAATGGGAGAAATTTCTTTGCTGATGTTCTTAAGGATTATTGTTCTTATCTGGTCTGGGACTGCCGCCTTATGTGGGTTTAGATTATAAGGTACATAAGGTATATATATGGGCCTGTATTAAAGGAGAATATCTAGGGTCAGGTGTGTACATGGGCTCGTATTATGTGACTATAGTTAGAGTCAGGTTTGTACATAAGGTATATATATATGGGCCTGTATTAAAGGAGAATATCTAGGGTCAGGTGTGTACATATGGCATATATATGGGCTTGTATAAAAGGACAATATTCAGGGTCAGGTTTGTACATTAGGTATATGTATGGCCTTGTATTACGGGACATTAGTCAGGGTCAGGTTTGTACATAAGTAATATTTATGGCCTTTAATCAGTATATATGGGCATGTTTCTAGGGTCAGGTTTGAACGTTTGGTACATGCATGGGCTTGTATTAAGAGACAATATACATATCAGGTTTATACATAAGTAGTATATATGGGCCTGTATTAAAGGACAATATTCAGGGTCATGTTTGTACATTAGGTATATACATGGGCTTGTTTTGAAGAACACTAGTCAGGGTGAGGTTTGTGAATAAGTCGTATATATGGGCCTGTATTACAGGACAATATCCAGGGTCAGATGTCTACCTTAGGTATATGTATGGCTTGTATTAAGGGACATTAGTCCGGGTCCGGGTTGTACATAAGATATAAGTACTGGCTTGTATTGAGACAATATCCAGGGTCAGGTTTGTTCATAATACATATGTATGGGCTTTTATTACAGGACAATATCCAGGGTCAGGTGTGTACCTTATGTATATGTATGACTTGTAATAACGTTTGGTACATGCATGGGCTTGCATTAAGAGACAATATCCAGGGTCAGGTTTATACATAAGTAGTATATATGGGCCTGTATTAAAGGACAATATTCAGGGTCAGGTTTGTACATTAGGTATATGCATGGCCTGTTTTGAGGAACATTAGCCAGGGTGAGTTGTGTGAATAAGTCGTATATATGGGCCTGTATTACAGGAAAATATCCAGGGTCAGATTTGTACCTTAGGTATATGTATGGCTTGTATTAATTGGACATTAGTCCGGGTCCGGGTTGTACATAAGATATAAGTACGGGCTTGTATTGAGACAATATCCAGGGTCAGGTTTGTTCATAATACATATGTATGGGCTTGTATTACAGGACAATATCCAGGGTCAGGTGTGTACTTTAGGTATATGTATGGCTTGTATTAAGGGACATTAGTCCGGGTCCGGGTTGTACATAAGGTATATGTACGGGCTTGTATTAAGAGACAATATCCAGAGTCAGGTTTGTTCATAAGATATATGTATTGGCATGTATTACAGGACAATATCCAGGGTTAGGTTTATACCTTAGGTATATGTCTGGCTTGTATTAAGGGACATTAGTCAAATGTCCTTTAATAAAAGCCCATACATATACCTAATGTACATACCTGGCCCTGGATATTGTCCCTTAAAAGCCCATACATATACCTTATGTAAAAAAACTGACCCTGAATATTGTCCTTTAATACAGGCCCATATGTATACGTTATGTACAAACCTGACCCTGGTTATTGTCCCGTAATACAAGCCCATACATATACGTTATGTTCAAACCTGACACTGGATATTGTCTCGAAATACAACCCCATATATATATCTAATGTAGAAACCCTACCCTGATTATTGTCCCGTAATACAAGCCCATACAAATACCTAACGTATATATCTGACCCTGGATATTGTTCTTTAATACAGGCCCATATATATGACTTATGTAGAAACCTGAACCTGGATATTGTCCCGTAATACAACCCCGTACATGTACTTAATGTACATACCTGACCCTGGATATTGTCCTTTAATAAAAGCCCATACATATACCTAATGTATAAAACTGACCCTGAATATTGTCCTTTAATACAGGCCCATATATATACGTTATGTATAAATATGGGACATTAGTCCGGGTTGTACATAAAGTAAATGTACGTGCTTGTACAACAAGAAACAATATCCAGGGTCAGGATTGTACATTAGACATATGTATGGGGTTGTATTACGGGACAATATCCAGCGTCAGGTTTGTAAATAAGTAATATGTATGGGCTTGTATTATGGCACGATCTCTACGGTCAGGGTTGTACATAACGTATATATATGGGCCTGTATTAAAGGCCAATATTCAGGGTCCGGTTTGTACATTAGGTATATGTATGGGCTTTTATTAAGAGACAATATCCAGGGTCAGGTTTATAGGTATGAAAGCACTAATTAGTTTCCCCATAGACACCAATGTTAAAGTGTCACATATTAATGATTTGCTGCAAATTCAACTCAAGTATGGATAATGCAGCAGTGTAATGTTCATATAGTCTGAAATTGACAAAAGTCAGAGATATTTTTTTTAATTTTACACTATCTGAATTGTCATACCAAGCGGCACTTCTTGTCAATACACCATATTAAATAGATCAAATGTTTAGAACATTCAATGGACATAAATAAAATATGCATTTTAGGTACAATTAGGACGATGAATATGCCAATTTATGTCGATTTTCATGCCAAAAGTGATTTTTCAGTCAAATTCTTCGAAATTGGTGGTACCATACCTGAGAAGCGAATACAAGCTTAATAATGCCAAAAATACCGCTAAAATCAGATTGATACTAGCTGAACGCTACCAAGTCGAGTTTGAATGATAAGGAGTAATATTTTACCTTTTACACAAATCTTCATTTTTCACAGTATCCTATTTTAGGGGGGTAGGGGAAAAATTTAGTGGTTTCATGCCTGCCAAACGTATTGTCATGCAGATTTAATTCATGAAAACATGTTGCAAACATGCAACCCTACATGCTGATACCAAAAAGACATAGTTCAACTGCAAACACTTCACCAATACGTCATTTTAAACACGAAAAAAACATGAAACTCAAAATTACGGCTTTTATAGACAAAATTGTACTGAAATCGCTCAAAACCTATGTAATAAACTATGGAAAACTTATTTCTGAGCTTATTTTACCAACTGTAATCGGAAAAGTGTCCCTAGGTACGAATCTGAGCGAGTCCTAATTACTGCACGCATCTCTTATAGGTATGAAAGCACTAATTATTTTCCCATAGACACCAATATTAAAGTGTCACATATTAATGATTTGCTGCAAATTCAACTCAAGTATGGATAATGCAGCAGTGTAATGTTCATATAGAAAACTATTTTTCCACTTGAAAAATCACCAGAAAACGTTGGGTCACAAGACATGTAAGAAAGTTCTTGTTTGTTTACTAAACAAGTCAAGGGTACAGCTGTTTCTATTGATCGCCTGTTTTCATTGCTCACAAAGTGTAAGCATAGAGTCGAAATTTCGAAAATGTTCATCAGTGATCCAGTAAAACCTATTAATACGCTTCTTATACATATAACCACAAAATCGAGTAGAAATGGGCAGTTTTCCCCTACTTATAATGCCCGTTTCCATCGAAAAAGGAGGGATTACTTTTTATAATAGGAACTACATTCGATACACCTCGGAGGTTTACATGTTATTGGTGGTGGTAAACCTATAAGAGGAGAAAACATGTTAAGATGTTTCTGAAATGAGGAGTTTGTGTTGTCATTTTCATAACAAGCTTAAAAACACCTACTTCATGCAAATCGAATGATTATTTGCCGAGATATGGTCTTGTGAATACCAAGGACAATAGTCTGAAATTGACAAAAGTCAGAGATATTTTTTTTAATTTTACACTATCTGAATTGTCATACCAAGCGGCACTTCTTGTCAATACACCATATTAAATAGATCAAATGTTTAGAACATTCAATGGACATAAATAAAATATGCATTTTAGGTACAATTAGGACGATGAATATGCCAATTTATGTCGATTTTCATGCCAAAATTGATTTTTCAGTCAAATTCTTCGAAATTGGTGGTACCATACCTGAGAAGCGAATACAAGCTTAATAATGCCAAAAATACCGCTAAAATCAGATTGATACTAGCTGAACGCTACCAAGTCGAGTTTAAATGATAAGGAGTAATATTTTACCTTTTACACAAATCTTCATTTTTCACAGTATCCTATTTTAGGGGGGTAGGGGAAAGATTTAGTGGTTTCATGCCTGCCAAACGTATTGTCATGCAGATTTAATTCATGAAAACATGTTGCAAACATGCAACCCTACATGCTGATACCAAAAAGACATAGTTCAACTGCAAACACTTCACCAATACGTCATTTTAAACACGAAAAAAACATGAAACTCAAAATTACGGCTTTTATAGACAAAATTGTACTGAAATCGCTCAAAACCTATGTAATAAACTATGGAAAACTTATTTCTGAGCTTATTTTACCAACTGTAATCGGAAAAGTGTCCCTAGGTACGAATCTGAGCGAGTCCTAATTACTGCACGCATCTCTTATAGGTATGAAAGCACTAATTATTTTCCCATAGACACCAATATTAAAGTGTCACATATTAATGATTTGCTGCAAATTCAACTCAAGTATGGATAATGCAGCAGTGTAATGTTCATATAGAAAACTATTTTTCCACTTGAAAAATCACCAGAAAACGTGGGGTCACAAGACATGTAAGAAAGTTCTTGTTTGTTTACTAAACAGGTCAAGGGTACAGCTGTTTTTATTGATCGCCTGTTTTCATTGCTCACAAAGTGTAAGCATAGAGTCGAAATTTCGAAAATGTTCATCAGTGATCCAGTAAAACCTATTAATACGCTTCTTATACAGTGTCTATATACTCGCGTGTATGATATGTAAAAGTAGTGTATTATTTATCAATTGATAATACAAATTATACTGGTTTGTGAAAATATTTAAATTATGTTTATACAATCGCTTGCTTGCCATATTTAAATTGTTTTGTAACTCATAGACATGTTTTGTCTTTTGGATGAATAAAGTTATCTATCATATAACCACAAAATCGAGTAGAAATGGGCAGTTTTCCCCTACTTATAATGCCCGTTTCCATCGAAAAAGGAGGGATTACTTTTTATAATAGGAACTACATTCGACTACACCTCGGAGGTTTACATGTAATTGGTGGTGGTAAACCTATACATAAGTCGTATATTTGGGCCTGTATTACAGGGTCAGGTTTGTACCTTAGGTATATGTATGACTTGTATTAAGGGACATTAGTCCGGGTCCGGGTTGTACATAAGGTATATGTACGGGCTTGTATTAAGAGACAATATCCAGGGTCAGATTTGTTCATAAGATATATGTATGGGCTTGTAATACAGGACAATATCCAGGGTCAGGTTTGTACATTAGGTATATGTATGGACTTGTATTAAGAGACAATATCCAGGGTCAGGTTTTCATATTATATTTATGCATGGACTTGTAGCCAGGGTCCGGTTTGTACATAAGGTATATGCACGGGCTTGTATTAAGAGACAACATCCAGGGTCAGGTTTGTTCATACTGTTTATGTACGGGCTTTCATTTTGGGACAATAGTCAAGGTCTGGGTTTTGCATTATGTGTACGTATGGGCTTGTATTAAGGGACATCGGTCAGGGTCAAGAGTCTACATTAGGTTTATATATATATATGGGCTTGTATTACGGGACAATATCCAGGATCAGGTTTTTACATAAGGTATATGTATGGGCCTGTATTACGGGACAATATCCACGGCCAGGTGTGTACATAAGGTATATATATATGGGCTTGTATTACGGGACAATATCTAGGGCCGGGTTTGTACATTAGGTATATATATGGGCTTGTATGACGGGACAATACCAAGGGCCAGGTGTGTACATTATATATATGTATGGGCTTGTATTACGGGACAATATCCAGGATCAGGTTTTTACATAAGGTATATGTATGGGCCTGTATTAAGGGACAATATCCACGGCCAGGTGTGTACATAAGATATATATATATGGGCTTGTATTACGGGACAATATCTAGGGCCGGGTTTGTACATTAGATATATATATGGGCTTGTATTACGGGACAATACCAAGGGTCAGGTGTGTACATTATATATATGTATGGGCTTGTATTACGGGACAATATCCAGGGTCAGGTTTGTACATTAGGTATATAGATGGGCTTGTATTACGGGACAATAGTCAGGGTCAGGTTTGTACATAAGGTGTATGTATGAGCTTGTAATATGGGACAATAGTCAGGGTCAGATTTCTACAATAATAAGGGTCAGGGCCCTGTTTTATTAAACATCTTACAATAAGTCTCATATTTTAAAACTACATAATCATTAAATAGACAATTATGTGTGCACGTATTGAAAAAATATCCCAAGTATAAGAAAATGAAATGAAATTACGTTTATTCGAAAAGTGTAATTGATAGTGCAGCATTTAAGAAATTGATTTGCGATCACAATTGTCGTAAGTTGTTTCATAAAACGGTGCCCGGCTGTCTACATACGTTGTATGTATGGACTTGTATTAAAGGACAATAGTCAGTGTCAGATTTCTACATTAGGCTTATGTATAGGCTATGTTTATTATCGTACAAAATAGTAAGGGTACGGTTTATATATATATAGATATAAAATAATATTCTTGCACAAATCAAGAGTGTCATGTGTAAATGTTGAAGGTCAAGGTGGCAGTAAAGGTCAACGGTCACATTTAAGGTCTGATTCGTGTCCGGGCTGTATCTGTAGAGCAGCTTGGTGTATTAGAATCATATGATGTACAAAAAGACAATATGTCGCGCGCAACTTTTAAGGCTATGTGTCCAAGGTCAAGGTCATAATGAAAGTCAAATGTCCAATCTGTGTCAGTGATTTACCTTTTGATTTATTTTGTATCTTGGTATAATATTTAGAACAGATGTTGCATTTATGAAGACGACGTGTTATGCGCGACATTCAGTGCTGTGTAGCCAAGGTCAAGATCAAGAAGCGGGGTATTAATCACCTTTAGTGATATTTCTAGTTTAAAAAAGTCTGTTATTGCCTGAGTAGAACAACCATCCTTTTACAAGTAAGTATTGCATATTCAAAAACGATTATGCAAAAGTCAGAGCCTGAATGTTGCTTGCTGCAGTCTTTAAACAAACTAACATACAAATTATAAGAAGAAACTTGACCTAGTATATTGCTGTCTGTAATAAACTTCTAAAAAATCTTGTAAAACAGAAACCTTATCTTGAAGGTTGCCACCTTTAAAAAAAACTAATATGTATATATACTAAGATGAAACCTGACCCTGATGCTTGTTGCAAATGTAAATGTAGATAACTTACTATCGTCCAAGACAAAAAGCCTTTATATATAAGAAACCAGACCCTGATAAAACATGCCCATACATAATTATGCCTTATGACACCTGGGTCCCGTTTTATGAAACAACTTATGACAATTTTGATCGTAAGTTAATGTTTCTTTACTTTGCTTTACAAATCAGAAATGAACACGATTTTATCACATTTTTATACATTTGATATTTCTGCATATAACCCATACATAATTGTCGACATTGACTGCTTAGGTGCAAAACTGTGAACAGCTTTAAAATTTGAGATTATCGTAAGATGTTTAATAAAACGGGGCCCTAACCTTGAATGTTGTCCCATAATACCAGACTTACATCTAATGTAGACACCTTACCCTGATTATTGTCCTATAATACATGCCTTACATACATTTAATATAGAAACCTGACCTTGACTATTGTCCCGTAATACAAGCCCATACATACCATACATACATATGATGAAGAAACCTGACCCTGACTAATATCCCATAATACAAGCCCGTACATACCATACATACATCTAATGTAGAAACCTGACCCTGACGGTTGTCCCGTAATACAAGCTCATACCATACATACATCTAATGCAGAAACCTGACCCTGACTATTGTCCCGTAATACAAACCCATACATATACCTAATGTACAAACCTGACTCTGGATATAAT